>CATNUR010000071.1:0-41083 GCA_951213105.1 Amaurobius ferox
GCTTAATCTGCTGGAGAAGGATTCGGGTTCGCATTCATGGATCTTGGGTGTAGCTTAGTTATCAGACGTTTGCGGTGAACGTTTGAGGCGACGGCTACCTAGGCCTGACTCAATTGAGAAGTGAATGCTGGGCTCTAATATTTTGGCTATTTTTTGGCAAAAAGTTAGGGCCCCATCTTTAATATTAATGTTGGAACCAACTGAAAAACTCTCGAACGGCTGGCATAAAAAGGATTTGTGCTCTCTTTTCTTCCTCTCGGTCTGCTCCTCGAGGCGTGCGCGCAAAGTCCGCAGTCGCGGTCGGCCGCCCCTTTGCTTTTCCCAGTTTCGCGCGCAGCGCGAAACTGGGAAAAAGGCCCCTCCCCGCGGCCGGGAGCGACGGAGGACTTCGCGCGCACGCCGAGAGGAGCAGACCGAGAGGAAGAAAAAAAAACGGGGAAGAGAGGGAGAAATAGAAAAAAATCTGAGAGAGGGAGAGCGTGAGCGAGCAGATCTGAAACACAATGCATATCAAAATGAAGGTATTTAAAAAGTGGACGTAGGGTTAAGCCCAGGGAAAATTTTCTCAGTTTTTCGATCCGGGGCTTAGTTTTCGAGATATTTTGATTTTTAGAGTTTATTAATTAAGGGGGTCAATTAATTATTTCGTCGTAACCCGTTCACACAATATACCGAATTAATCAGCACGATGAGAGGAGTCCGAATCTATCAAAATCTCGCGCTTATGTGTCCTGGTACAGTCAGAAATTATTGTAAAGGGAGTAGCCAATCAGAATTCTAGCGAACTCTAATAATCTATTCGATTCGATTGCCAACTCGCAATCCAGATAAAGAGGGCGCGAGTTCAGCTGATGACGTCAGAAACACAATATCTTGATCCAAAGACTCCTAATCCCCCGATGATATTTTCGATCAGCAAGAAACCGATTTGTGTGAAAATTCATCAGAAACGTGCTAAAATATACAACAAACAAGTGAAAATAGCTACCAGAAAAGTGAAAATAGTGACATTAGCTACCAGAATTTTTTTTAATTCCATGGAACTATGGTTTATATTTTAGGAATGATATATATATATTGTAGTCCGCGATCGCATATTATGTATCTGATGCATTCTGCCGAAATGTTATCATTTGCTTAATCTGCTGGAGAAGGATTCGGGTTCGCATTCATGGATCTTGGGTGTAGCTTAGTTATCAGACGTTTGCGGTGAACGTTTGAGGCGACGGCTACCTAGGCCTGACTCAATTGAGAAGTGAATGCTGGGCTCTAATATTTTGGCTATTTTTTGGCAAAAAGTTAGGGCCCCATCTTTAATATTAATGTTGGAACCAACTGAAAAACTCTCGAACGGCTGGCATAAAAAGGATTTGTGCTCTCTTTTCTTCCTCTCGGTCTGCTCCTCGAGGCGTGCGCGCAAAGTCCGCAGTCGCGGTCGGCCGCCCCTTTGCTTTTCCCAGTTTCGCGCGCAGCGCGAAACTGGGAAAAAGGCCCCTCCCCGCGGCCGGGAGCGACGGAGGACTTCGCGCGCACGCCGAGAGGAGCAGACCGAGAGGAAGAAAAAAAAACGGGGAAGAGAGGGAGAAATAGAAAAAAATCTGAGAGAGGGAGAGCGTGAGCGAGCAGATCTGAAACACAATGCATATCAAAATGAAGGTATTTAAAAAGTGGACGTAGGGTTAAGCCCAGGGAAAATTTTCTCAGTTTTTCGATCCGGGGCTTAGTTTTCGAGATATTTTGATTTTTAGAGTTTATTAATTAAGGGGGTCAATTAATTATTTCGTCGTAACCCGTTCACACAATATACCGAATTAATCAGCACGATGAGAGGAGTCCGAATCTATCAAAATCTCGCGCTTATGTGTCCTGGTACAGTCAGAAATTATTGTAAAGGGAGTAGCCAATCAGAATTCTAGCGAACTCTAATAATCTATTCGATTCGATTGCCAACTCGCAATCCAGATAAAGAGGGCGCGAGTTCAGCTGATGACGTCAGAAACACAATATCTTGATCCAAAGACTCCTAATCCCCCGATGATATTTTCGATCAGCAAGAAACCGATTTGTGTGAAAATTCATCAGAAACGTGCTAAAATATACAACAAACAAGTGAAAATAGCTACCAGAAAAGTGAAAATAGTGACATTAGCTACCAGAATTTTTTTTAATTCCATGGAACTATGGTTTATATTTTAGGAATGATATATATATATTGTAGTCCGCGATCGCATATTATGTATCTGATGCATTCTGCCGAAATGTTATCATTTGCTTAATCTGCTGGAGAAGGATTCGGGTTCGCATTCATGGATCTTGGGTGTAGCTTAGTTATCAGACGTTTGCGGTGAACGTTTGAGGCGACGGCTACCTAGGCCTGACTCAATTGAGAAGTGAATGCTGGGCTCTAATATTTTGGCTATTTTTTGGCAAAAAGTTAGGGCCCCATCTTTAATATTAATGTTGGAACCAACTGAAAAACTCTCGAACGGCTGGCATAAAAAGGATTTGTGCTCTCTTTTCTTCCTCTCGGTCTGCTCCTCGAGGCGTGCGCGCAAAGTCCGCAGTCGCGGTCGGCCGCCCCTTTGCTTTTCCCAGTTTCGCGCGCAGCGCGAAACTGGGAAAAAGGCCCCTCCCCGCGGCCGGGAGCGACGGAGGACTTCGCGCGCACGCCGAGAGGAGCAGACCGAGAGGAAGAAAAAAAAACGGGGAAGAGAGGGAGAAATAGAAAAAAATCTGAGAGAGGGAGAGCGTGAGCGAGCAGATCTGAAACACAATGCATATCAAAATGAAGGTATTTAAAAAGTGGACGTAGGGTTAAGCCCAGGGAAAATTTTCTCAGTTTTTCGATCCGGGGCTTAGTTTTCGAGATATTTTGATTTTTAGAGTTTATTAATTAAGGGGGTCAATTAATTATTTCGTCGTAACCCGTTCACACAATATACCGAATTAATCAGCACGATGAGAGGAGTCCGAATCTATCAAAATCTCGCGCTTATGTGTCCTGGTACAGTCAGAAATTATTGTAAAGGGAGTAGCCAATCAGAATTCTAGCGAACTCTAATAATCTATTCGATTCGATTGCCAACTCGCAATCCAGATAAAGAGGGCGCGAGTTCAGCTGATGACGTCAGAAACACAATATCTTGATCCAAAGACTCCTAATCCCCCGATGATATTTTCGATCAGCAAGAAACCGATTTGTGTGAAAATTCATCAGAAACGTGCTAAAATATACAACAAACAAGTGAAAATAGCTACCAGAAAAGTGAAAATAGTGACATTAGCTACCAGAATTTTTTTTAATTCCATGGAACTATGGTTTATATTTTAGGAATGATATATATATATTGTAGTCCGCGATCGCATATTATGTATCTGATGCATTCTGCCGAAATGTTATCATTTGCTTAATCTGCTGGAGAAGGATTCGGGTTCGCATTCATGGATCTTGGGTGTAGCTTAGTTATCAGACGTTTGCGGTGAACGTTTGAGGCGACGGCTACCTAGGCCTGACTCAATTGAGAAGTGAATGCTGGGCTCTAATATTTTGGCTATTTTTTGGCAAAAAGTTAGGGCCCCATCTTTAATATTAATGTTGGAACCAACTGAAAAACTCTCGAACGGCTGGCATAAAAAGGATTTGTGCTCTCTTTTCTTCCTCTCGGTCTGCTCCTCGAGGCGTGCGCGCAAAGTCCGCAGTCGCGGTCGGCCGCCCCTTTGCTTTTCCCAGTTTCGCGCGCAGCGCGAAACTGGGAAAAAGGCCCCTCCCCGCGGCCGGGAGCGACGGAGGACTTCGCGCGCACGCCGAGAGGAGCAGACCGAGAGGAAGAAAAAAAAACGGGGAAGAGAGGGAGAAATAGAAAAAAATCTGAGAGAGGGAGAGCGTGAGCGAGCAGATCTGAAACACAATGCATATCAAAATGAAGGTATTTAAAAAGTGGACGTAGGGTTAAGCCCAGGGAAAATTTTCTCAGTTTTTCGATCCGGGGCTTAGTTTTCGAGATATTTTGATTTTTAGAGTTTATTAATTAAGGGGGTCAATTAATTATTTCGTCGTAACCCGTTCACACAATATACCGAATTAATCAGCACGATGAGAGGAGTCCGAATCTATCAAAATCTCGCGCTTATGTGTCCTGGTACAGTCAGAAATTATTGTAAAGGGAGTAGCCAATCAGAATTCTAGCGAACTCTAATAATCTATTCGATTCGATTGCCAACTCGCAATCCAGATAAAGAGGGCGCGAGTTCAGCTGATGACGTCAGAAACACAATATCTTGATCCAAAGACTCCTAATCCCCCGATGATATTTTCGATCAGCAAGAAACCGATTTGTGTGAAAATTCATCAGAAACGTGCTAAAATATACAACAAACAAGTGAAAATAGCTACCAGAAAAGTGAAAATAGTGACATTAGCTACCAGAATTTTTTTTAATTCCATGGAACTATGGTTTATATTTTAGGAATGATATATATATATTGTAGTCCGCGATCGCATATTATGTATCTGATGCATTCTGCCGAAATGTTATCATTTGCTTAATCTGCTGGAGAAGGATTCGGGTTCGCATTCATGGATCTTGGGTGTAGCTTAGTTATCAGACGTTTGCGGTGAACGTTTGAGGCGACGGCTACCTAGGCCTGACTCAATTGAGAAGTGAATGCTGGGCTCTAATATTTTGGCTATTTTTTGGCAAAAAGTTAGGGCCCCATCTTTAATATTAATGTTGGAACCAACTGAAAAACTCTCGAACGGCTGGCATAAAAAGGATTTGTGCTCTCTTTTCTTCCTCTCGGTCTGCTCCTCGAGGCGTGCGCGCAAAGTCCGCAGTCGCGGTCGGCCGCCCCTTTGCTTTTCCCAGTTTCGCGCGCAGCGCGAAACTGGGAAAAAGGCCCCTCCCCGCGGCCGGGAGCGACGGAGGACTTCGCGCGCACGCCGAGAGGAGCAGACCGAGAGGAAGAAAAAAAAACGGGGAAGAGAGGGAGAAATAGAAAAAAATCTGAGAGAGGGAGAGCGTGAGCGAGCAGATCTGAAACACAATGCATATCAAAATGAAGGTATTTAAAAAGTGGACGTAGGGTTAAGCCCAGGGAAAATTTTCTCAGTTTTTCGATCCGGGGCTTAGTTTTCGAGATATTTTGATTTTTAGAGTTTATTAATTAAGGGGGTCAATTAATTATTTCGTCGTAACCCGTTCACACAATATACCGAATTAATCAGCACGATGAGAGGAGTCCGAATCTATCAAAATCTCGCGCTTATGTGTCCTGGTACAGTCAGAAATTATTGTAAAGGGAGTAGCCAATCAGAATTCTAGCGAACTCTAATAATCTATTCGATTCGATTGCCAACTCGCAATCCAGATAAAGAGGGCGCGAGTTCAGCTGATGACGTCAGAAACACAATATCTTGATCCAAAGACTCCTAATCCCCCGATGATATTTTCGATCAGCAAGAAACCGATTTGTGTGAAAATTCATCAGAAACGTGCTAAAATATACAACAAACAAGTGAAAATAGCTACCAGAAAAGTGAAAATAGTGACATTAGCTACCAGAATTTTTTTTAATTCCATGGAACTATGGTTTATATTTTAGGAATGATATATATATATTGTAGTCCGCGATCGCATATTATGTATCTGATGCATTCTGCCGAAATGTTATCATTTGCTTAATCTGCTGGAGAAGGATTCGGGTTCGCATTCATGGATCTTGGGTGTAGCTTAGTTATCAGACGTTTGCGGTGAACGTTTGAGGCGACGGCTACCTAGGCCTGACTCAATTGAGAAGTGAATGCTGGGCTCTAATATTTTGGCTATTTTTTGGCAAAAAGTTAGGGCCCCATCTTTAATATTAATGTTGGAACCAACTGAAAAACTCTCGAACGGCTGGCATAAAAAGGATTTGTGCTCTCTTTTCTTCCTCTCGGTCTGCTCCTCGAGGCGTGCGCGCAAAGTCCGCAGTCGCGGTCGGCCGCCCCTTTGCTTTTCCCAGTTTCGCGCGCAGCGCGAAACTGGGAAAAAGGCCCCTCCCCGCGGCCGGGAGCGACGGAGGACTTCGCGCGCACGCCGAGAGGAGCAGACCGAGAGGAAGAAAAAAAAACGGGGAAGAGAGGGAGAAATAGAAAAAAATCTGAGAGAGGGAGAGCGTGAGCGAGCAGATCTGAAACACAATGCATATCAAAATGAAGGTATTTAAAAAGTGGACGTAGGGTTAAGCCCAGGGAAAATTTTCTCAGTTTTTCGATCCGGGGCTTAGTTTTCGAGATATTTTGATTTTTAGAGTTTATTAATTAAGGGGGTCAATTAATTATTTCGTCGTAACCCGTTCACACAATATACCGAATTAATCAGCACGATGAGAGGAGTCCGAATCTATCAAAATCTCGCGCTTATGTGTCCTGGTACAGTCAGAAATTATTGTAAAGGGAGTAGCCAATCAGAATTCTAGCGAACTCTAATAATCTATTCGATTCGATTGCCAACTCGCAATCCAGATAAAGAGGGCGCGAGTTCAGCTGATGACGTCAGAAACACAATATCTTGATCCAAAGACCTCCTAATCCCCCGATGATATTTTCGATCAGCAAGAAACCGATTTGTGTGAAAATTCATCAGAAACGTGCTAAAATATACAACAAACAAGTGAAAATAGCTACCAGAAAAGTGAAAATAGTGACATTAGCTACCAGAATTTTTTTTAATTCCATGGAACTATGGTTTATATTTTAGGAATGATATATATATATTGTAGTCCGCGATCGCATATTATGTATCTGATGCATTCTGCCGAAATGTTATCATTTGCTTAATCTGCTGGAGAAGGATTCGGGTTCGCATTCATGGATCTTGGGTGTAGCTTAGTTATCAGACGTTTGCGGTGAACGTTTGAGGCGACGGCTACCTAGGCCTGACTCAATTGAGAAGTGAATGCTGGGCTCTAATATTTTGGCTATTTTTTGGCAAAAAGTTAGGGCCCCATCTTTAATATTAATGTTGGAACCAACTGAAAAACTCTCGAACGGCTGGCATAAAAAGGATTTGTGCTCTCTTTTCTTCCTCTCGGTCTGCTCCTCGAGGCGTGCGCGCAAAGTCCGCAGTCGCGGTCGGCCGCCCCTTTGCTTTTCCCAGTTTCGCGCGCAGCGCGAAACTGGGAAAAAGGCCCCTCCCCGCGGCCGGGAGCGACGGAGGACTTCGCGCGCACGCCGAGAGGAGCAGACCGAGAGGAAGAAAAAAAAACGGGGAAGAGAGGGAGAAATAGAAAAAAATCTGAGAGAGGGAGAGCGTGAGCGAGCAGATCTGAAACACAATGCATATCAAAATGAAGGTATTTAAAAAGTGGACGTAGGGTTAAGCCCAGGGAAAATTTTCTCAGTTTTTCGATCCGGGGCTTAGTTTTCGAGATATTTTGATTTTTAGAGTTTATTAATTAAGGGGGTCAATTAATTATTTCGTCGTAACCCGTTCACACAATATACCGAATTAATCAGCACGATGAGAGGAGTCCGAATCTATCAAAATCTCGCGCTTATGTGTCCTGGTACAGTCAGAAATTATTGTAAAGGGAGTAGCCAATCAGAATTCTAGCGAACTCTAATAATCTATTCGATTCGATTGCCAACTCGCAATCCAGATAAAGAGGGCGCGAGTTCAGCTGATGACGTCAGAAACACAATATCTTGATCCAAAGACTCCTAATCCCCCGATGATATTTTCGATCAGCAAGAAACCGATTTGTGTGAAAATTCATCAGAAACGTGCTAAAATATACAACAAACAAGTGAAAATAGCTACCAGAAAAGTGAAAATAGTGACATTAGCTACCAGAATTTTTTTTAATTCCATGGAACTATGGTTTATATTTTAGGAATGATATATATATATTGTAGTCCGCGATCGCATATTATGTATCTGATGCATTCTGCCGAAATGTTATCATTTGCTTAATCTGCTGGAGAAGGATTCGGGTTCGCATTCATGGATCTTGGGTGTAGCTTAGTTATCAGACGTTTGCGGTGAACGTTTGAGGCGACGGCTACCTAGGCCTGACTCAATTGAGAAGTGAATGCTGGGCTCTAATATTTTGGCTATTTTTTGGCAAAAAGTTAGGGCCCCATCTTTAATATTAATGTTGGAACCAACTGAAAAACTCTCGAACGGCTGGCATAAAAAGGATTTGTGCTCTCTTTTCTTCCTCTCGGTCTGCTCCTCGAGGCGTGCGCGCAAAGTCCGCAGTCGCGGTCGGCCGCCCCTTTGCTTTTCCCAGTTTCGCGCGCAGCGCGAAACTGGGAAAAAGGCCCCTCCCCGCGGCCGGGAGCGACGGAGGACTTCGCGCGCACGCCGAGAGGAGCAGACCGAGAGGAAGAAAAAAAAACGGGGAAGAGAGGGAGAAATAGAAAAAAATCTGAGAGAGGGAGAGCGTGAGCGAGCAGATCTGAAACACAATGCATATCAAAATGAAGGTATTTAAAAAGTGGACGTAGGGTTAAGCCCAGGGAAAATTTTCTCAGTTTTTCGATCCGGGGCTTAGTTTTCGAGATATTTTGATTTTTAGAGTTTATTAATTAAGGGGGTCAATTAATTATTTCGTCGTAACCCGTTCACACAATATACCGAATTAATCAGCACGATGAGAGGAGTCCGAATCTATCAAAATCTCGCGCTTATGTGTCCTGGTACAGTCAGAAATTATTGTAAAGGGAGTAGCCAATCAGAATTCTAGCGAACTCTAATAATCTATTCGATTCGATTGCCAACTCGCAATCCAGATAAAGAGGGCGCGAGTTCAGCTGATGACGTCAGAAACACAATATCTTGATCCAAAGACTCCTAATCCCCCGATGATATTTTCGATCAGCAAGAAACCGATTTGTGTGAAAATTCATCAGAAACGTGCTAAAATATACAACAAACAAGTGAAAATAGCTACCAGAAAAGTGAAAATAGTGACATTAGCTACCAGAATTTTTTTTAATTCCATGGAACTATGGTTTATATTTTAGGAATGATATATATATATTGTAGTCCGCGATCGCATATTATGTATCTGATGCATTCTGCCGAAATGTTATCATTTGCTTAATCTGCTGGAGAAGGATTCGGGTTCGCATTCATGGATCTTGGGTGTAGCTTAGTTATCAGACGTTTGCGGTGAACGTTTGAGGCGACGGCTACCTAGGCCTGACTCAATTGAGAAGTGAATGCTGGGCTCTAATATTTTGGCTATTTTTTGGCAAAAAGTTAGGGCCCCATCTTTAATATTAATGTTGGAACCAACTGAAAAACTCTCGAACGGCTGGCATAAAAAGGATTTGTGCTCTCTTTTCTTCCTCTCGGTCTGCTCCTCGAGGCGTGCGCGCAAAGTCCGCAGTCGCGGTCGGCCGCCCCTTTGCTTTTCCCAGTTTCGCGCGCAGCGCGAAACTGGGAAAAAGGCCCCTCCCCGCGGCCGGGAGCGACGGAGGACTTCGCGCGCACGCCGAGAGGAGCAGACCGAGAGGAAGAAAAAAAAACGGGGAAGAGAGGGAGAAATAGAAAAAAATCTGAGAGAGGGAGAGCGTGAGCGAGCAGATCTGAAACACAATGCATATCAAAATGAAGGTATTTAAAAAGTGGACGTAGGGTTAAGCCCAGGGAAAATTTTCTCAGTTTTTCGATCCGGGGCTTAGTTTTCGAGATATTTTGATTTTTAGAGTTTATTAATTAAGGGGGTCAATTAATTATTTCGTCGTAACCCGTTCACACAATATACCGAATTAATCAGCACGATGAGAGGAGTCCGAATCTATCAAAATCTCGCGCTTATGTGTCCTGGTACAGTCAGAAATTATTGTAAAGGGAGTAGCCAATCAGAATTCTAGCGAACTCTAATAATCTATTCGATTCGATTGCCAACTCGCAATCCAGATAAAGAGGGCGCGAGTTCAGCTGATGACGTCAGAAACACAATATCTTGATCCAAAGACTCCTAATCCCCCGATGATATTTTCGATCAGCAAGAAACCGATTTGTGTGAAAATTCATCAGAAACGTGCTAAAATATACAACAAACAAGTGAAAATAGCTACCAGAAAAGTGAAAATAGTGACATTAGCTACCAGAATTTTTTTTAATTCCATGGAACTATGGTTTATATTTTAGGAATGATATATATATATTGTAGTCCGCGATCGCATATTATGTATCTGATGCATTCTGCCGAAATGTTATCATTTGCTTAATCTGCTGGAGAAGGATTCGGGTTCGCATTCATGGATCTTGGGTGTAGCTTAGTTATCAGACGTTTGCGGTGAACGTTTGAGGCGACGGCTACCTAGGCCTGACTCAATTGAGAAGTGAATGCTGGGCTCTAATATTTTGGCTATTTTTTGGCAAAAAGTTAGGGCCCCATCTTTAATATTAATGTTGGAACCAACTGAAAAACTCTCGAACGGCTGGCATAAAAAGGATTTGTGCTCTCTTTTCTTCCTCTCGGTCTGCTCCTCGAGGCGTGCGCGCAAAGTCCGCAGTCGCGGTCGGCCGCCCCTTTGCTTTTCCCAGTTTCGCGCGCAGCGCGAAACTGGGAAAAAGGCCCCTCCCCGCGGCCGGGAGCGACGGAGGACTTCGCGCGCACGCCGAGAGGAGCAGACCGAGAGGAAGAAAAAAAAACGGGGAAGAGAGGGAGAAATAGAAAAAAATCTGAGAGAGGGAGAGCGTGAGCGAGCAGATCTGAAACACAATGCATATCAAAATGAAGGTATTTAAAAAGTGGACGTAGGGTTAAGCCCAGGGAAAATTTTCTCAGTTTTTCGATCCGGGGCTTAGTTTTCGAGATATTTTGATTTTTAGAGTTTATTAATTAAGGGGGTCAATTAATTATTTCGTCGTAACCCGTTCACACAATATACCGAATTAATCAGCACGATGAGAGGAGTCCGAATCTATCAAAATCTCGCGCTTATGTGTCCTGGTACAGTCAGAAATTATTGTAAAGGGAGTAGCCAATCAGAATTCTAGCGAACTCTAATAATCTATTCGATTCGATTGCCAACTCGCAATCCAGATAAAGAGGGCGCGAGTTCAGCTGATGACGTCAGAAACACAATATCTTGATCCAAAGACTCCTAATCCCCCGATGATATTTTCGATCAGCAAGAAACCGATTTGTGTGAAAATTCATCAGAAACGTGCTAAAATATACAACAAACAAGTGAAAATAGCTACCAGAAAAGTGAAAATAGTGACATTAGCTACCAGAATTTTTTTTAATTCCATGGAACTATGGTTTATATTTTAGGAATGATATATATATATTGTAGTCCGCGATCGCATATTATGTATCTGATGCATTCTGCCGAAATGTTATCATTTGCTTAATCTGCTGGAGAAGGATTCGGGTTCGCATTCATGGATCTTGGGTGTAGCTTAGTTATCAGACGTTTGCGGTGAACGTTTGAGGCGACGGCTACCTAGGCCTGACTCAATTGAGAAGTGAATGCTGGGCTCTAATATTTTGGCTATTTTTTGGCAAAAAGTTAGGGCCCCATCTTTAATATTAATGTTGGAACCAACTGAAAAACTCTCGAACGGCTGGCATAAAAAGGATTTGTGCTCTCTTTTCTTCCTCTCGGTCTGCTCCTCGAGGCGTGCGCGCAAAGTCCGCAGTCGCGGTCGGCCGCCCCTTTGCTTTTCCCAGTTTCGCGCGCAGCGCGAAACTGGGAAAAAGGCCCCTCCCCGCGGCCGGGAGCGACGGAGGACTTCGCGCGCACGCCGAGAGGAGCAGACCGAGAGGAAGAAAAAAAAACGGGGAAGAGAGGGAGAAATAGAAAAAAATCTGAGAGAGGGAGAGCGTGAGCGAGCAGATCTGAAACACAATGCATATCAAAATGAAGGTATTTAAAAAGTGGACGTAGGGTTAAGCCCAGGGAAAATTTTCTCAGTTTTTCGATCCGGGGCTTAGTTTTCGAGATATTTTGATTTTTAGAGTTTATTAATTAAGGGGGTCAATTAATTATTTCGTCGTAACCCGTTCACACAATATACCGAATTAATCAGCACGATGAGAGGAGTCCGAATCTATCAAAATCTCGCGCTTATGTGTCCTGGTACAGTCAGAAATTATTGTAAAGGGAGTAGCCAATCAGAATTCTAGCGAACTCTAATAATCTATTCGATTCGATTGCCAACTCGCAATCCAGATAAAGAGGGCGCGAGTTCAGCTGATGACGTCAGAAACACAATATCTTGATCCAAAGACTCCTAATCCCCCGATGATATTTTCGATCAGCAAGAAACCGATTTGTGTGAAAATTCATCAGAAACGTGCTAAAATATACAACAAACAAGTGAAAATAGCTACCAGAAAAGTGAAAATAGTGACATTAGCTACCAGAATTTTTTTTAATTCCATGGAACTATGGTTTATATTTTAGGAATGATATATATATATTGTAGTCCGCGATCGCATATTATGTATCTGATGCATTCTGCCGAAATGTTATCATTTGCTTAATCTGCTGGAGAAGGATTCGGGTTCGCATTCATGGATCTTGGGTGTAGCTTAGTTATCAGACGTTTGCGGTGAACGTTTGAGGCGACGGCTACCTAGGCCTGACTCAATTGAGAAGTGAATGCTGGGCTCTAATATTTTGGCTATTTTTTGGCAAAAAGTTAGGGCCCCATCTTTAATATTAATGTTGGAACCAACTGAAAAACTCTCGAACGGCTGGCATAAAAAGGATTTGTGCTCTCTTTTCTTCCTCTCGGTCTGCTCCTCGAGGCGTGCGCGCAAAGTCCGCAGTCGCGGTCGGCCGCCCCTTTGCTTTTCCCAGTTTCGCGCGCAGCGCGAAACTGGGAAAAAGGCCCCTCCCCGCGGCCGGGAGCGACGGAGGACTTCGCGCGCACGCCGAGAGGAGCAGACCGAGAGGAAGAAAAAAAAACGGGGAAGAGAGGGAGAAATAGAAAAAAATCTGAGAGAGGGAGAGCGTGAGCGAGCAGATCTGAAACACAATGCATATCAAAATGAAGGTATTTAAAAAGTGGACGTAGGGTTAAGCCCAGGGAAAATTTTCTCAGTTTTTCGATCCGGGGCTTAGTTTTCGAGATATTTTGATTTTTAGAGTTTATTAATTAAGGGGGTCAATTAATTATTTCGTCGTAACCCGTTCACACAATATACCGAATTAATCAGCACGATGAGAGGAGTCCGAATCTATCAAAATCTCGCGCTTATGTGTCCTGGTACAGTCAGAAATTATTGTAAAGGGAGTAGCCAATCAGAATTCTAGCGAACTCTAATAATCTATTCGATTCGATTGCCAACTCGCAATCCAGATAAAGAGGGCGCGAGTTCAGCTGATGACGTCAGAAACACAATATCTTGATCCAAAGACTCCTAATCCCCCGATGATATTTTCGATCAGCAAGAAACCGATTTGTGTGAAAATTCATCAGAAACGTGCTAAAATATACAACAAACAAGTGAAAATAGCTACCAGAAAAGTGAAAATAGTGACATTAGCTACCAGAATTTTTTTTAATTCCATGGAACTATGGTTTATATTTTAGGAATGATATATATATATTGTAGTCCGCGATCGCATATTATGTATCTGATGCATTCTGCCGAAATGTTATCATTTGCTTAATCTGCTGGAGAAGGATTCGGGTTCGCATTCATGGATCTTGGGTGTAGCTTAGTTATCAGACGTTTGCGGTGAACGTTTGAGGCGACGGCTACCTAGGCCTGACTCAATTGAGAAGTGAATGCTGGGCTCTAATATTTTGGCTATTTTTTGGCAAAAAGTTAGGGCCCCATCTTTAATATTAATGTTGGAACCAACTGAAAAACTCTCGAACGGCTGGCATAAAAAGGATTTGTGCTCTCTTTTCTTCCTCTCGGTCTGCTCCTCGAGGCGTGCGCGCAAAGTCCGCAGTCGCGGTCGGCCGCCCCTTTGCTTTTCCCAGTTTCGCGCGCAGCGCGAAACTGGGAAAAAGGCCCCTCCCCGCGGCCGGGAGCGACGGAGGACTTCGCGCGCACGCCGAGAGGAGCAGACCGAGAGGAAGAAAAAAAAACGGGGAAGAGAGGGAGAAATAGAAAAAAATCTGAGAGAGGGAGAGCGTGAGCGAGCAGATCTGAAACACAATGCATATCAAAATGAAGGTATTTAAAAAGTGGACGTAGGGTTAAGCCCAGGGAAAATTTTCTCAGTTTTTCGATCCGGGGCTTAGTTTTCGAGATATTTTGATTTTTAGAGTTTATTAATTAAGGGGGTCAATTAATTATTTCGTCGTAACCCGTTCACACAATATACCGAATTAATCAGCACGATGAGAGGAGTCCGAATCTATCAAAATCTCGCGCTTATGTGTCCTGGTACAGTCAGAAATTATTGTAAAGGGAGTAGCCAATCAGAATTCTAGCGAACTCTAATAATCTATTCGATTCGATTGCCAACTCGCAATCCAGATAAAGAGGGCGCGAGTTCAGCTGATGACGTCAGAAACACAATATCTTGATCCAAAGACTCCTAATCCCCCGATGATATTTTCGATCAGCAAGAAACCGATTTGTGTGAAAATTCATCAGAAACGTGCTAAAATATACAACAAACAAGTGAAAATAGCTACCAGAAAAGTGAAAATAGTGACATTAGCTACCAGAATTTTTTTTAATTCCATGGAACTATGGTTTATATTTTAGGAATGATATATATATATTGTAGTCCGCGATCGCATATTATGTATCTGATGCATTCTGCCGAAATGTTATCATTTGCTTAATCTGCTGGAGAAGGATTCGGGTTCGCATTCATGGATCTTGGGTGTAGCTTAGTTATCAGACGTTTGCGGTGAACGTTTGAGGCGACGGCTACCTAGGCCTGACTCAATTGAGAAGTGAATGCTGGGCTCTAATATTTTGGCTATTTTTTGGCAAAAAGTTAGGGCCCCATCTTTAATATTAATGTTGGAACCAACTGAAAAACTCTCGAACGGCTGGCATAAAAAGGATTTGTGCTCTCTTTTCTTCCTCTCGGTCTGCTCCTCGAGGCGTGCGCGCAAAGTCCGCAGTCGCGGTCGGCCGCCCCTTTGCTTTTCCCAGTTTCGCGCGCAGCGCGAAACTGGGAAAAAGGCCCCTCCCCGCGGCCGGGAGCGACGGAGGACTTCGCGCGCACGCCGAGAGGAGCAGACCGAGAGGAAGAAAAAAAAACGGGGAAGAGAGGGAGAAATAGAAAAAAATCTGAGAGAGGGAGAGCGTGAGCGAGCAGATCTGAAACACAATGCATATCAAAATGAAGGTATTTAAAAAGTGGACGTAGGGTTAAGCCCAGGGAAAATTTTCTCAGTTTTTCGATCCGGGGCTTAGTTTTCGAGATATTTTGATTTTTAGAGTTTATTAATTAAGGGGGTCAATTAATTATTTCGTCGTAACCCGTTCACACAATATACCGAATTAATCAGCACGATGAGAGGAGTCCGAATCTATCAAAATCTCGCGCTTATGTGTCCTGGTACAGTCAGAAATTATTGTAAAGGGAGTAGCCAATCAGAATTCTAGCGAACTCTAATAATCTATTCGATTCGATTGCCAACTCGCAATCCAGATAAAGAGGGCGCGAGTTCAGCTGATGACGTCAGAAACACAATATCTTGATCCAAAGACTCCTAATCCCCCGATGATATTTTCGATCAGCAAGAAACCGATTTGTGTGAAAATTCATCAGAAACGTGCTAAAATATACAACAAACAAGTGAAAATAGCTACCAGAAAAGTGAAAATAGTGACATTAGCTACCAGAATTTTTTTTAATTCCATGGAACTATGGTTTATATTTTAGGAATGATATATATATATTGTAGTCCGCGATCGCATATTATGTATCTGATGCATTCTGCCGAAATGTTATCATTTGCTTAATCTGCTGGAGAAGGATTCGGGTTCGCATTCATGGATCTTGGGTGTAGCTTAGTTATCAGACGTTTGCGGTGAACGTTTGAGGCGACGGCTACCTAGGCCTGACTCAATTGAGAAGTGAATGCTGGGCTCTAATATTTTGGCTATTTTTTGGCAAAAAGTTAGGGCCCCATCTTTAATATTAATGTTGGAACCAACTGAAAAACTCTCGAACGGCTGGCATAAAAAGGATTTGTGCTCTCTTTTCTTCCTCTCGGTCTGCTCCTCGAGGCGTGCGCGCAAAGTCCGCAGTCGCGGTCGGCCGCCCCTTTGCTTTTCCCAGTTTCGCGCGCAGCGCGAAACTGGGAAAAAGGCCCCTCCCCGCGGCCGGGAGCGACGGAGGACTTCGCGCGCACGCCGAGAGGAGCAGACCGAGAGGAAGAAAAAAAAACGGGGAAGAGAGGGAGAAATAGAAAAAAATCTGAGAGAGGGAGAGCGTGAGCGAGCAGATCTGAAACACAATGCATATCAAAATGAAGGTATTTAAAAAGTGGACGTAGGGTTAAGCCCAGGGAAAATTTTCTCAGTTTTTCGATCCGGGGCTTAGTTTTCGAGATATTTTGATTTTTAGAGTTTATTAATTAAGGGGGTCAATTAATTATTTCGTCGTAACCCGTTCACACAATATACCGAATTAATCAGCACGATGAGAGGAGTCCGAATCTATCAAAATCTCGCGCTTATGTGTCCTGGTACAGTCAGAAATTATTGTAAAGGGAGTAGCCAATCAGAATTCTAGCGAACTCTAATAATCTATTCGATTCGATTGCCAACTCGCAATCCAGATAAAGAGGGCGCGAGTTCAGCTGATGACGTCAGAAACACAATATCTTGATCCAAAGACTCCTAATCCCCCGATGATATTTTCGATCAGCAAGAAACCGATTTGTGTGAAAATTCATCAGAAACGTGCTAAAATATACAACAAACAAGTGAAAATAGCTACCAGAAAAGTGAAAATAGTGACATTAGCTACCAGAATTTTTTTTAATTCCATGGAACTATGGTTTATATTTTAGGAATGATATATATATATTGTAGTCCGCGATCGCATATTATGTATCTGATGCATTCTGCCGAAATGTTATCATTTGCTTAATCTGCTGGAGAAGGATTCGGGTTCGCATTCATGGATCTTGGGTGTAGCTTAGTTATCAGACGTTTGCGGTGAACGTTTGAGGCGACGGCTACCTAGGCCTGACTCAATTGAGAAGTGAATGCTGGGCTCTAATATTTTGGCTATTTTTTGGCAAAAAGTTAGGGCCCCATCTTTAATATTAATGTTGGAACCAACTGAAAAACTCTCGAACGGCTGGCATAAAAAGGATTTGTGCTCTCTTTTCTTCCTCTCGGTCTGCTCCTCGAGGCGTGCGCGCAAAGTCCGCAGTCGCGGTCGGCCGCCCCTTTGCTTTTCCCAGTTTCGCGCGCAGCGCGAAACTGGGAAAAAGGCCCCTCCCCGCGGCCGGGAGCGACGGAGGACTTCGCGCGCACGCCGAGAGGAGCAGACCGAGAGGAAGAAAAAAAAACGGGGAAGAGAGGGAGAAATAGAAAAAAATCTGAGAGAGGGAGAGCGTGAGCGAGCAGATCTGAAACACAATGCATATCAAAATGAAGGTATTTAAAAAGTGGACGTAGGGTTAAGCCCAGGGAAAATTTTCTCAGTTTTTCGATCCGGGGCTTAGTTTTCGAGATATTTTGATTTTTAGAGTTTATTAATTAAGGGGGTCAATTAATTATTTCGTCGTAACCCGTTCACACAATATACCGAATTAATCAGCACGATGAGAGGAGTCCGAATCTATCAAAATCTCGCGCTTATGTGTCCTGGTACAGTCAGAAATTATTGTAAAGGGAGTAGCCAATCAGAATTCTAGCGAACTCTAATAATCTATTCGATTCGATTGCCAACTCGCAATCCAGATAAAGAGGGCGCGAGTTCAGCTGATGACGTCAGAAACACAATATCTTGATCCAAAGACTCCTAATCCCCCGATGATATTTTCGATCAGCAAGAAACCGATTTGTGTGAAAATTCATCAGAAACGTGCTAAAATATACAACAAACAAGTGAAAATAGCTACCAGAAAAGTGAAAATAGTGACATTAGCTACCAGAATTTTTTTTAATTCCATGGAACTATGGTTTATATTTTAGGAATGATATATATATATTGTAGTCCGCGATCGCATATTATGTATCTGATGCATTCTGCCGAAATGTTATCATTTGCTTAATCTGCTGGAGAAGGATTCGGGTTCGCATTCATGGATCTTGGGTGTAGCTTAGTTATCAGACGTTTGCGGTGAACGTTTGAGGCGACGGCTACCTAGGCCTGACTCAATTGAGAAGTGAATGCTGGGCTCTAATATTTTGGCTATTTTTTGGCAAAAAGTTAGGGCCCCATCTTTAATATTAATGTTGGAACCAACTGAAAAACTCTCGAACGGCTGGCATAAAAAGGATTTGTGCTCTCTTTTCTTCCTCTCGGTCTGCTCCTCGAGGCGTGCGCGCAAAGTCCGCAGTCGCGGTCGGCCGCCCCTTTGCTTTTCCCAGTTTCGCGCGCAGCGCGAAACTGGGAAAAAGGCCCCTCCCCGCGGCCGGGAGCGACGGAGGACTTCGCGCGCACGCCGAGAGGAGCAGACCGAGAGGAAGAAAAAAAAACGGGGAAGAGAGGGAGAAATAGAAAAAAATCTGAGAGAGGGAGAGCGTGAGCGAGCAGATCTGAAACACAATGCATATCAAAATGAAGGTATTTAAAAAGTGGACGTAGGGTTAAGCCCAGGGAAAATTTTCTCAGTTTTTCGATCCGGGGCTTAGTTTTCGAGATATTTTGATTTTTAGAGTTTATTAATTAAGGGGGTCAATTAATTATTTCGTCGTAACCCGTTCACACAATATACCGAATTAATCAGCACGATGAGAGGAGTCCGAATCTATCAAAATCTCGCGCTTATGTGTCCTGGTACAGTCAGAAATTATTGTAAAGGGAGTAGCCAATCAGAATTCTAGCGAACTCTAATAATCTATTCGATTCGATTGCCAACTCGCAATCCAGATAAAGAGGGCGCGAGTTCAGCTGATGACGTCAGAAACACAATATCTTGATCCAAAGACTCCTAATCCCCCGATGATATTTTCGATCAGCAAGAAACCGATTTGTGTGAAAATTCATCAGAAACGTGCTAAAATATACAACAAACAAGTGAAAATAGCTACCAGAAAAGTGAAAATAGTGACATTAGCTACCAGAATTTTTTTTAATTCCATGGAACTATGGTTTATATTTTAGGAATGATATATATATATTGTAGTCCGCGATCGCATATTATGTATCTGATGCATTCTGCCGAAATGTTATCATTTGCTTAATCTGCTGGAGAAGGATTCGGGTTCGCATTCATGGATCTTGGGTGTAGCTTAGTTATCAGACGTTTGCGGTGAACGTTTGAGGCGACGGCTACCTAGGCCTGACTCAATTGAGAAGTGAATGCTGGGCTCTAATATTTTGGCTATTTTTTGGCAAAAAGTTAGGGCCCCATCTTTAATATTAATGTTGGAACCAACTGAAAAACTCTCGAACGGCTGGCATAAAAAGGATTTGTGCTCTCTTTTCTTCCTCTCGGTCTGCTCCTCGAGGCGTGCGCGCAAAGTCCGCAGTCGCGGTCGGCCGCCCCTTTGCTTTTCCCAGTTTCGCGCGCAGCGCGAAACTGGGAAAAAGGCCCCTCCCCGCGGCCGGGAGCGACGGAGGACTTCGCGCGCACGCCGAGAGGAGCAGACCGAGAGGAAGAAAAAAAAACGGGGAAGAGAGGGAGAAATAGAAAAAAATCTGAGAGAGGGAGAGCGTGAGCGAGCAGATCTGAAACACAATGCATATCAAAATGAAGGTATTTAAAAAGTGGACGTAGGGTTAAGCCCAGGGAAAATTTTCTCAGTTTTTCGATCCGGGGCTTAGTTTTCGAGATATTTTGATTTTTAGAGTTTATTAATTAAGGGGGTCAATTAATTATTTCGTCGTAACCCGTTCACACAATATACCGAATTAATCAGCACGATGAGAGGAGTCCGAATCTATCAAAATCTCGCGCTTATGTGTCCTGGTACAGTCAGAAATTATTGTAAAGGGAGTAGCCAATCAGAATTCTAGCGAACTCTAATAATCTATTCGATTCGATTGCCAACTCGCAATCCAGATAAAGAGGGCGCGAGTTCAGCTGATGACGTCAGAAACACAATATCTTGATCCAAAGACTCCTAATCCCCCGATGATATTTTCGATCAGCAAGAAACCGATTTGTGTGAAAATTCATCAGAAACGTGCTAAAATATACAACAAACAAGTGAAAATAGCTACCAGAAAAGTGAAAATAGTGACATTAGCTACCAGAATTTTTTTTAATTCCATGGAACTATGGTTTATATTTTAGGAATGATATATATATATTGTAGTCCGCGATCGCATATTATGTATCTGATGCATTCTGCCGAAATGTTATCATTTGCTTAATCTGCTGGAGAAGGATTCGGGTTCGCATTCATGGATCTTGGGTGTAGCTTAGTTATCAGACGTTTGCGGTGAACGTTTGAGGCGACGGCTACCTAGGCCTGACTCAATTGAGAAGTGAATGCTGGGCTCTAATATTTTGGCTATTTTTTGGCAAAAAGTTAGGGCCCCATCTTTAATATTAATGTTGGAACCAACTGAAAAACTCTCGAACGGCTGGCATAAAAAGGATTTGTGCTCTCTTTTCTTCCTCTCGGTCTGCTCCTCGAGGCGTGCGCGCAAAGTCCGCAGTCGCGGTCGGCCGCCCCTTTGCTTTTCCCAGTTTCGCGCGCAGCGCGAAACTGGGAAAAAGGCCCCTCCCCGCGGCCGGGAGCGACGGAGGACTTCGCGCGCACGCCGAGAGGAGCAGACCGAGAGGAAGAAAAAAAAACGGGGAAGAGAGGGAGAAATAGAAAAAAATCTGAGAGAGGGAGAGCGTGAGCGAGCAGATCTGAAACACAATGCATATCAAAATGAAGGTATTTAAAAAGTGGACGTAGGGTTAAGCCCAGGGAAAATTTTCTCAGTTTTTCGATCCGGGGCTTAGTTTTCGAGATATTTTGATTTTTAGAGTTTATTAATTAAGGGGGTCAATTAATTATTTCGTCGTAACCCGTTCACACAATATACCGAATTAATCAGCACGATGAGAGGAGTCCGAATCTATCAAAATCTCGCGCTTATGTGTCCTGGTACAGTCAGAAATTATTGTAAAGGGAGTAGCCAATCAGAATTCTAGCGAACTCTAATAATCTATTCGATTCGATTGCCAACTCGCAATCCAGATAAAGAGGGCGCGAGTTCAGCTGATGACGTCAGAAACACAATATCTTGATCCAAAGACTCCTAATCCCCCGATGATATTTTCGATCAGCAAGAAACCGATTTGTGTGAAAATTCATCAGAAACGTGCTAAAATATACAACAAACAAGTGAAAATAGCTACCAGAAAAGTGAAAATAGTGACATTAGCTACCAGAATTTTTTTTAATTCCATGGAACTATGGTTTATATTTTAGGAATGATATATATATATTGTAGTCCGCGATCGCATATTATGTATCTGATGCATTCTGCCGAAATGTTATCATTTGCTTAATCTGCTGGAGAAGGATTCGGGTTCGCATTCATGGATCTTGGGTGTAGCTTAGTTATCAGACGTTTGCGGTGAACGTTTGAGGCGACGGCTACCTAGGCCTGACTCAATTGAGAAGTGAATGCTGGGCTCTAATATTTTGGCTATTTTTTGGCAAAAAGTTAGGGCCCCATCTTTAATATTAATGTTGGAACCAACTGAAAAACTCTCGAACGGCTGGCATAAAAAGGATTTGTGCTCTCTTTTCTTCCTCTCGGTCTGCTCCTCGAGGCGTGCGCGCAAAGTCCGCAGTCGCGGTCGGCCGCCCCTTTGCTTTTCCCAGTTTCGCGCGCAGCGCGAAACTGGGAAAAAGGCCCCTCCCCGCGGCCGGGAGCGACGGAGGACTTCGCGCGCACGCCGAGAGGAGCAGACCGAGAGGAAGAAAAAAAAACGGGGAAGAGAGGGAGAAATAGAAAAAAATCTGAGAGAGGGAGAGCGTGAGCGAGCAGATCTGAAACACAATGCATATCAAAATGAAGGTATTTAAAAAGTGGACGTAGGGTTAAGCCCAGGGAAAATTTTCTCAGTTTTTCGATCCGGGGCTTAGTTTTCGAGATATTTTGATTTTTAGAGTTTATTAATTAAGGGGGTCAATTAATTATTTCGTCGTAACCCGTTCACACAATATACCGAATTAATCAGCACGATGAGAGGAGTCCGAATCTATCAAAATCTCGCGCTTATGTGTCCTGGTACAGTCAGAAATTATTGTAAAGGGAGTAGCCAATCAGAATTCTAGCGAACTCTAATAATCTATTCGATTCGATTGCCAACTCGCAATCCAGATAAAGAGGGCGCGAGTTCAGCTGATGACGTCAGAAACACAATATCTTGATCCAAAGACTCCTAATCCCCCGATGATATTTTCGATCAGCAAGAAACCGATTTGTGTGAAAATTCATCAGAAACGTGCTAAAATATACAACAAACAAGTGAAAATAGCTACCAGAAAAGTGAAAATAGTGACATTAGCTACCAGAATTTTTTTTAATTCCATGGAACTATGGTTTATATTTTAGGAATGATATATATATATTGTAGTCCGCGATCGCATATTATGTATCTGATGCATTCTGCCGAAATGTTATCATTTGCTTAATCTGCTGGAGAAGGATTCGGGTTCGCATTCATGGATCTTGGGTGTAGCTTAGTTATCAGACGTTTGCGGTGAACGTTTGAGGCGACGGCTACCTAGGCCTGACTCAATTGAGAAGTGAATGCTGGGCTCTAATATTTTGGCTATTTTTTGGCAAAAAGTTAGGGCCCCATCTTTAATATTAATGTTGGAACCAACTGAAAAACTCTCGAACGGCTGGCATAAAAAGGATTTGTGCTCTCTTTTCTTCCTCTCGGTCTGCTCCTCGAGGCGTGCGCGCAAAGTCCGCAGTCGCGGTCGGCCGCCCCTTTGCTTTTCCCAGTTTCGCGCGCAGCGCGAAACTGGGAAAAAGGCCCCTCCCCGCGGCCGGGAGCGACGGAGGACTTCGCGCGCACGCCGAGAGGAGCAGACCGAGAGGAAGAAAAAAAAACGGGGAAGAGAGGGAGAAATAGAAAAAAATCTGAGAGAGGGAGAGCGTGAGCGAGCAGATCTGAAACACAATGCATATCAAAATGAAGGTATTTAAAAAGTGGACGTAGGGTTAAGCCCAGGGAAAATTTTCTCAGTTTTTCGATCCGGGGCTTAGTTTTCGAGATATTTTGATTTTTAGAGTTTATTAATTAAGGGGGTCAATTAATTATTTCGTCGTAACCCGTTCACACAATATACCGAATTAATCAGCACGATGAGAGGAGTCCGAATCTATCAAAATCTCGCGCTTATGTGTCCTGGTACAGTCAGAAATTATTGTAAAGGGAGTAGCAATTCAGAATTCTAGCGAACTCTAATAATCTATTCAATTCGATTGCCAACTCGCAATCCAGATAAAGAGGGCGCGAGTTCAGCTGATGACGTCAGAAACACAATATCTTGATCCAAAGACTCCTAATCCCCCGATGATATTTTCGATCAGCAAGAAACCGATTTGTGTGAAAATTCATCAGAAACGTGCTAAAATATACAACAAACAAGTGAAAATAGCTACCAGAAAAGTGAAAATAGTGACATTAGCTACCAGAATTTTTTTTAATTCCATGGAACTATGGTTTATATTTTAGGAATGATATATATATATTGTAGTCCGCGATCGCATATTATGTATCTGATGCATTCTGCCGAAATGTTATCATTTGCTTAATCTGCTGGAGAAGGATTCGGGTTCGCATTCATGGATCTTGGGTGTAGCTTAGTTATCAGACGTTTGCGGTGAACGTTTGAGGCGACGGCTACCTAGGCCTGACTCAATTGAGAAGTGAATGCTGGGCTCTAATATTTTGGCTATTTTTTGGCAAAAAGTTAGGGCCCCATCTTTAATATTAATGTTGGAACCAACTGAAAAACTCTCGAACGGCTGGCATAAAAAGGATTTGTGCTCTCTTTTCTTCCTCTCGGTCTGCTCCTCGAGGCGTGCGCGCAAAGTCCGCAGTCGCGGTCGGCCGCCCCTTTGCTTTTCCCAGTTTCGCGCGCAGCGCGAAACTGGGAAAAAGGCCCCTCCCCGCGGCCGGGAGCGACGGAGGACTTCGCGCGCACGCCGAGAGGAGCAGACCGAGAGGAAGAAAAAAAAACGGGGAAGAGAGGGAGAAATAGAAAAAAATCTGAGAGAGGGAGAGCGTGAGCGAGCAGATCTGAAACACAATGCATATCAAAATGAAGGTATTTAAAAAGTGGACGTAGGGTTAAGCCCAGGGAAAATTTTCTCAGTTTTTCGATCCGGGGCTTAGTTTTCGAGATATTTTGATTTTTAGAGTTTATTAATTAAGGGGGTCAATTAATTATTTCGTCGTAACCCGTTCACACAATATACCGAATTAATCAGCACGATGAGAGGAGTCCGAATCTATCAAAATCTCGCGCTTATGTGTCCTGGTACAGTCAGAAATTATTGTAAAGGGAGTAGCCAATCAGAATTCTAGCGAACTCTAATAATCTATTCGATTCGATTGCCAACTCGCAATCCAGATAAAGAGGGCGCGAGTTCAGCTGATGACGTCAGAAACACAATATCTTGATCCAAAGACTCCTAATCCCCCGATGATATTTTCGATCAGCAAGAAACCGATTTGTGTGAAAATTCATCAGAAACGTGCTAAAATATACAACAAACAAGTGAAAATAGCTACCAGAAAAGTGAAAATAGTGACATTAGCTACCAGAATTTTTTTTAATTCCATGGAACTATGGTTTATATTTTAGGAATGATATATATATATTGTAGTCCGCGATCGCATATTATGTATCTGATGCATTCTGCCGAAATGTTATCATTTGCTTAATCTGCTGGAGAAGGATTCGGGTTCGCATTCATGGATCTTGGGTGTAGCTTAGTTATCAGACGTTTGCGGTGAACGTTTGAGGCGACGGCTACCTAGGCCTGACTCAATTGAGAAGTGAATGCTGGGCTCTAATATTTTGGCTATTTTTTGGCAAAAAGTTAGGGCCCCATCTTTAATATTAATGTTGGAACCAACTGAAAAACTCTCGAACGGCTGGCATAAAAAGGATTTGTGCTCTCTTTTCTTCCTCTCGGTCTGCTCCTCGAGGCGTGCGCGCAAAGTCCGCAGTCGCGGTCGGCCGCCCCTTTGCTTTTCCCAGTTTCGCGCGCAGCGCGAAACTGGGAAAAAGGCCCCTCCCCGCGGCCGGGAGCGACGGAGGACTTCGCGCGCACGCCGAGAGGAGCAGACCGAGAGGAAGAAAAAAAAACGGGGAAGAGAGGGAGAAATAGAAAAAAATCTGAGAGAGGGAGAGCGTGAGCGAGCAGATCTGAAACACAATGCATATCAAAATGAAGGTATTTAAAAAGTGGACGTAGGGTTAAGCCCAGGGAAAATTTTCTCAGTTTTTCGATCCGGGGCTTAGTTTTCGAGATATTTTGATTTTTAGAGTTTATTAATTAAGGGGGTCAATTAATTATTTCGTCGTAACCCGTTCACACAATATACCGAATTAATCAGCACGATGAGAGGAGTCCGAATCTATCAAAATCTCGCGCTTATGTGTCCTGGTACAGTCAGAAATTATTGTAAAGGGAGTAGCCAATCAGAATTCTAGCGAACTCTAATAATCTATTCGATTCGATTGCCAACTCGCAATCCAGATAAAGAGGGCGCGAGTTCAGCTGATGACGTCAGAAACACAATATCTTGATCCAAAGACTCCTAATCCCCCGATGATATTTTCGATCAGCAAGAAACCGATTTGTGTGAAAATTCATCAGAAACGTGCTAAAATATACAACAAACAAGTGAAAATAGCTACCAGAAAAGTGAAAATAGTGACATTAGCTACCAGAATTTTTTTTAATTCCATGGAACTATGGTTTATATTTTAGGAATGATATATATATATTGTAGTCCGCGATCGCATATTATGTATCTGATGCATTCTGCCGAAATGTTATCATTTGCTTAATCTGCTGGAGAAGGATTCGGGTTCGCATTCATGGATCTTGGGTGTAGCTTAGTTATCAGACGTTTGCGGTGAACGTTTGAGGCGACGGCTACCTAGGCCTGACTCAATTGAGAAGTGAATGCTGGGCTCTAATATTTTGGCTATTTTTTGGCAAAAAGTTAGGGCCCCATCTTTAATATTAATGTTGGAACCAACTGAAAAACTCTCGAACGGCTGGCATAAAAAGGATTTGTGCTCTCTTTTCTTCCTCTCGGTCTGCTCCTCGAGGCGTGCGCGCAAAGTCCGCAGTCGCGGTCGGCCGCCCCTTTGCTTTTCCCAGTTTCGCGCGCAGCGCGAAACTGGGAAAAAGGCCCCTCCCCGCGGCCGGGAGCGACGGAGGACTTCGCGCGCACGCCGAGAGGAGCAGACCGAGAGGAAGAAAAAAAAACGGGGAAGAGAGGGAGAAATAGAAAAAAATCTGAGAGAGGGAGAGCGTGAGCGAGCAGATCTGAAACACAATGCATATCAAAATGAAGGTATTTAAAAAGTGGACGTAGGGTTAAGCCCAGGGAAAATTTTCTCAGTTTTTCGATCCGGGGCTTAGTTTTCGAGATATTTTGATTTTTAGAGTTTATTAATTAAGGGGGTCAATTAATTATTTCGTCGTAACCCGTTCACACAATATACCGAATTAATCAGCACGATGAGAGGAGTCCGAATCTATCAAAATCTCGCGCTTATGTGTCCTGGTACAGTCAGAAATTATTGTAAAGGGAGTAGCCAATCAGAATTCTAGCGAACTCTAATAATCTATTCGATTCGATTGCCAACTCGCAATCCAGATAAAGAGGGCGCGAGTTCAGCTGATGACGTCAGAAACACAATATCTTGATCCAAAGACTCCTAATCCCCCGATGATATTTTCGATCAGCAAGAAACCGATTTGTGTGAAAATTCATCAGAAACGTGCTAAAATATACAACAAACAAGTGAAAATAGCTACCAGAAAAGTGAAAATAGTGACATTAGCTACCAGAATTTTTTTTAATTCCATGGAACTATGGTTTATATTTTAGGAATGATATATATATATTGTAGTCCGCGATCGCATATTATGTATCTGATGCATTCTGCCGAAATGTTATCATTTGCTTAATCTGCTGGAGAAGGATTCGGGTTCGCATTCATGGATCTTGGGTGTAGCTTAGTTATCAGACGTTTGCGGTGAACGTTTGAGGCGACGGCTACCTAGGCCTGACTCAATTGAGAAGTGAATGCTGGGCTCTAATATTTTGGCTATTTTTTGGCAAAAAGTTAGGGCCCCATCTTTAATATTAATGTTGGAACCAACTGAAAAACTCTCGAACGGCTGGCATAAAAAGGATTTGTGCTCTCTTTTCTTCCTCTCGGTCTGCTCCTCGAGGCGTGCGCGCAAAGTCCGCAGTCGCGGTCGGCCGCCCCTTTGCTTTTCCCAGTTTCGCGCGCAGCGCGAAACTGGGAAAAAGGCCCCTCCCCGCGGCCGGGAGCGACGGAGGACTTCGCGCGCACGCCGAGAGGAGCAGACCGAGAGGAAGAAAAAAAAACGGGGAAGAGAGGGAGAAATAGAAAAAAATCTGAGAGAGGGAGAGCGTGAGCGAGCAGATCTGAAACACAATGCATATCAAAATGAAGGTATTTAAAAAGTGGACGTAGGGTTAAGCCCAGGGAAAATTTTCTCAGTTTTTCGATCCGGGGCTTAGTTTTCGAGATATTTTGATTTTTAGAGTTTATTAATTAAGGGGGTCAATTAATTATTTCGTCGTAACCCGTTCACACAATATACCGAATTAATCAGCACGATGAGAGGAGTCCGAATCTATCAAAATCTCGCGCTTATGTGTCCTGGTACAGTCAGAAATTATTGTAAAGGGAGTAGCCAATCAGAATTCTAGCGAACTCTAATAATCTATTCGATTCGATTGCCAACTCGCAATCCAGATAAAGAGGGCGCGAGTTCAGCTGATGACGTCAGAAACACAATATCTTGATCCAAAGACTCCTAATCCCCCGATGATATTTTCGATCAGCAAGAAACCGATTTGTGTGAAAATTCATCAGAAACGTGCTAAAATATACAACAAACAAGTGAAAATAGCTACCAGAAAAGTGAAAATAGTGACATTAGCTACCAGAATTTTTTTTAATTCCATGGAACTATGGTTTATATTTTAGGAATGATATATATATATTGTAGTCCGCGATCGCATATTATGTATCTGATGCATTCTGCCGAAATGTTATCATTTGCTTAATCTGCTGGAGAAGGATTCGGGTTCGCATTCATGGATCTTGGGTGTAGCTTAGTTATCAGACGTTTGCGGTGAACGTTTGAGGCGACGGCTACCTAGGCCTGACTCAATTGAGAAGTGAATGCTGGGCTCTAATATTTTGGCTATTTTTTGGCAAAAAGTTAGGGCCCCATCTTTAATATTAATGTTGGAACCAACTGAAAAACTCTCGAACGGCTGGCATAAAAAGGATTTGTGCTCTCTTTTCTTCCTCTCGGTCTGCTCCTCGAGGCGTGCGCGCAAAGTCCGCAGTCGCGGTCGGCCGCCCCTTTGCTTTTCCCAGTTTCGCGCGCAGCGCGAAACTGGGAAAAAGGCCCCTCCCCGCGGCCGGGAGCGACGGAGGACTTCGCGCGCACGCCGAGAGGAGCAGACCGAGAGGAAGAAAAAAAAACGGGGAAGAGAGGGAGAAATAGAAAAAAATCTGAGAGAGGGAGAGCGTGAGCGAGCAGATCTGAAACACAATGCATATCAAAATGAAGGTATTTAAAAAGTGGACGTAGGGTTAAGCCCAGGGAAAATTTTCTCAGTTTTTCGATCCGGGGCTTAGTTTTCGAGATATTTTGATTTTTAGAGTTTATTAATTAAGGGGGTCAATTAATTATTTCGTCGTAACCCGTTCACACAATATACCGAATTAATCAGCACGATGAGAGGAGTCCGAATCTATCAAAATCTCGCGCTTATGTGTCCTGGTACAGTCAGAAATTATTGTAAAGGGAGTAGCCAATCAGAATTCTAGCGAACTCTAATAATCTATTCGATTCGATTGCCAACTCGCAATCCAGATAAAGAGGGCGCGAGTTCAGCTGATGACGTCAGAAACACAATATCTTGATCCAAAGACTCCTAATCCCCCGATGATATTTTCGATCAGCAAGAAACCGATTTGTGTGAAAATTCATCAGAAACGTGCTAAAATATACAACAAACAAGTGAAAATAGCTACCAGAAAAGTGAAAATAGTGACATTAGCTACCAGAATTTTTTTTAATTCCATGGAACTATGGTTTATATTTTAGGAATGATATATATATATTGTAGTCCGCGATCGCATATTATGTATCTGATGCATTCTGCCGAAATGTTATCATTTGCTTAATCTGCTGGAGAAGGATTCGGGTTCGCATTCATGGATCTTGGGTGTAGCTTAGTTATCAGACGTTTGCGGTGAACGTTTGAGGCGACGGCTACCTAGGCCTGACTCAATTGAGAAGTGAATGCTGGGCTCTAATATTTTGGCTATTTTTTGGCAAAAAGTTAGGGCCCCATCTTTAATATTAATGTTGGAACCAACTGAAAAACTCTCGAACGGCTGGCATAAAAAGGATTTGTGCTCTCTTTTCTTCCTCTCGGTCTGCTCCTCGAGGCGTGCGCGCAAAGTCCGCAGTCGCGGTCGGCCGCCCCTTTGCTTTTCCCAGTTTCGCGCGCAGCGCGAAACTGGGAAAAAGGCCCCTCCCCGCGGCCGGGAGCGACGGAGGACTTCGCGCGCACGCCGAGAGGAGCAGACCGAGAGGAAGAAAAAAAAACGGGGAAGAGAGGGAGAAATAGAAAAAAATCTGAGAGAGGGAGAGCGTGAGCGAGCAGATCTGAAACACAATGCATATCAAAATGAAGGTATTTAAAAAGTGGACGTAGGGTTAAGCCCAGGGAAAATTTTCTCAGTTTTTCGATCCGGGGCTTAGTTTTCGAGATATTTTGATTTTTAGAGTTTATTAATTAAGGGGGTCAATTAATTATTTCGTCGTAACCCGTTCACACAATATACCGAATTAATCAGCACGATGAGAGGAGTCCGAATCTATCAAAATCTCGCGCTTATGTGTCCTGGTACAGTCAGAAATTATTGTAAAGGGAGTAGCCAATCAGAATTCTAGCGAACTCTAATAATCTATTCGATTCGATTGCCAACTCGCAATCCAGATAAAGAGGGCGCGAGTTCAGCTGATGACGTCAGAAACACAATATCTTGATCCAAAGACTCCTAATCCCCCGATGATATTTTCGATCAGCAAGAAACCGATTTGTGTGAAAATTCATCAGAAACGTGCTAAAATATACAACAAACAAGTGAAAATAGCTACCAGAAAAGTGAAAATAGTGACATTAGCTACCAGAATTTTTTTTAATTCCATGGAACTATGGTTTATATTTTAGGAATGATATATATATATTGTAGTCCGCGATCGCATATTATGTATCTGATGCATTCTGCCGAAATGTTATCATTTGCTTAATCTGCTGGAGAAGGATTCGGGTTCGCATTCATGGATCTTGGGTGTAGCTTAGTTATCAGACGTTTGCGGTGAACGTTTGAGGCGACGGCTACCTAGGCCTGACTCAATTGAGAAGTGAATGCTGGGCTCTAATATTTTGGCTATTTTTTGGCAAAAAGTTAGGGCCCCATCTTTAATATTAATGTTGGAACCAACTGAAAAACTCTCGAACGGCTGGCATAAAAAGGATTTGTGCTCTCTTTTCTTCCTCTCGGTCTGCTCCTCGAGGCGTGCGCGCAAAGTCCGCAGTCGCGGTCGGCCGCCCCTTTGCTTTTCCCAGTTTCGCGCGCAGCGCGAAACTGGGAAAAAGGCCCCTCCCCGCGGCCGGGAGCGACGGAGGACTTCGCGCGCACGCCGAGAGGAGCAGACCGAGAGGAAGAAAAAAAAACGGGGAAGAGAGGGAGAAATAGAAAAAAATCTGAGAGAGGGAGAGCGTGAGCGAGCAGATCTGAAACACAATGCATATCAAAATGAAGGTATTTAAAAAGTGGACGTAGGGTTAAGCCCAGGGAAAATTTTCTCAGTTTTTCGATCCGGGGCTTAGTTTTCGAGATATTTTGATTTTTAGAGTTTATTAATTAAGGGGGTCAATTAATTATTTCGTCGTAACCCGTTCACACAATATACCGAATTAATCAGCACGATGAGAGGAGTCCGAATCTATCAAAATCTCGCGCTTATGTGTCCTGGTACAGTCAGAAATTATTGTAAAGGGAGTAGCCAATCAGAATTCTAGCGAACTCTAATAATCTATTCGATTCGATTGCCAACTCGCAATCCAGATAAAGAGGGCGCGAGTTCAGCTGATGACGTCAGAAACACAATATCTTGATCCAAAGACTCCTAATCCCCCGATGATATTTTCGATCAGCAAGAAACCGATTTGTGTGAAAATTCATCAGAAACGTGCTAAAATATACAACAAACAAGTGAAAATAGCTACCAGAAAAGTGAAAATAGTGACATTAGCTACCAGAATTTTTTTTAATTCCATGGAACTATGGTTTATATTTTAGGAATGATATATATATATTGTAGTCCGCGATCGCATATTATGTATCTGATGCATTCTGCCGAAATGTTATCATTTGCTTAATCTGCTGGAGAAGGATTCGGGTTCGCATTCATGGATCTTGGGTGTAGCTTAGTTATCAGACGTTTGCGGTGAACGTTTGAGGCGACGGCTACCTAGGCCTGACTCAATTGAGAAGTGAATGCTGGGCTCTAATATTTTGGCTATTTTTTGGCAAAAAGTTAGGGCCCCATCTTTAATATTAATGTTGGAACCAACTGAAAAACTCTCGAACGGCTGGCATAAAAAGGATTTGTGCTCTCTTTTCTTCCTCTCGGTCTGCTCCTCGAGGCGTGCGCGCAAAGTCCGCAGTCGCGGTCGGCCGCCCCTTTGCTTTTCCCAGTTTCGCGCGCAGCGCGAAACTGGGAAAAAGGCCCCTCCCCGCGGCCGGGAGCGACGGAGGACTTCGCGCGCACGCCGAGAGGAGCAGACCGAGAGGAAGAAAAAAAAACGGGGAAGAGAGGGAGAAATAGAAAAAAATCTGAGAGAGGGAGAGCGTGAGCGAGCAGATCTGAAACACAATGCATATCAAAATGAAGGTATTTAAAAAGTGGACGTAGGGTTAAGCCCAGGGAAAATTTTCTCAGTTTTTCGATCCGGGGCTTAGTTTTCGAGATATTTTGATTTTTAGAGTTTATTAATTAAGGGGGTCAATTAATTATTTCGTCGTAACCCGTTCACACAATATACCGAATTAATCAGCACGATGAGAGGAGTCCGAATCTATCAAAATCTCGCGCTTATGTGTCCTGGTACAGTCAGAAATTATTGTAAAGGGAGTAGCCAATCAGAATTCTAGCGAACTCTAATAATCTATTCGATTCGATTGCCAACTCGCAATCCAGATAAAGAGGGCGCGAGTTCAGCTGATGACGTCAGAAACACAATATCTTGATCCAAAGACTCCTAATCCCCCGATGATATTTTCGATCAGCAAGAAACCGATTTGTGTGAAAATTCATCAGAAACGTGCTAAAATATACAACAAACAAGTGAAAATAGCTACCAGAAAAGTGAAAATAGTGACATTAGCTACCAGAATTTTTTTTAATTCCATGGAACTATGGTTTATATTTTAGGAATGATATATATATATTGTAGTCCGCGATCGCATATTATGTATCTGATGCATTCTGCCGAAATGTTATCATTTGCTTAATCTGCTGGAGAAGGATTCGGGTTCGCATTCATGGATCTTGGGTGTAGCTTAGTTATCAGACGTTTGCGGTGAACGTTTGAGGCGACGGCTACCTAGGCCTGACTCAATTGAGAAGTGAATGCTGGGCTCTAATATTTTGGCTATTTTTTGGCAAAAAGTTAGGGCCCCATCTTTAATATTAATGTTGGAACCAACTGAAAAACTCTCGAACGGCTGGCATAAAAAGGATTTGTGCTCTCTTTTCTTCCTCTCGGTCTGCTCCTCGAGGCGTGCGCGCAAAGTCCGCAGTCGCGGTCGGCCGCCCCTTTGCTTTTCCCAGTTTCGCGCGCAGCGCGAAACTGGGAAAAAGGCCCCTCCCCGCGGCCGGGAGCGACGGAGGACTTCGCGCGCACGCCGAGAGGAGCAGACCGAGAGGAAGAAAAAAAAACGGGGAAGAGAGGGAGAAATAGAAAAAAATCTGAGAGAGGGAGAGCGTGAGCGAGCAGATCTGAAACACAATGCATATCAAAATGAAGGTATTTAAAAAGTGGACGTAGGGTTAAGCCCAGGGAAAATTTTCTCAGTTTTTCGATCCGGGGCTTAGTTTTCGAGATATTTTGATTTTTAGAGTTTATTAATTAAGGGGGTCAATTAATTATTTCGTCGTAACCCGTTCACACAATATACCGAATTAATCAGCACGATGAGAGGAGTCCGAATCTATCAAAATCTCGCGCTTATGTGTCCTGGTACAGTCAGAAATTATTGTAAAGGGAGTAGCCAATCAGAATTCTAGCGAACTCTAATAATCTATTCGATTCGATTGCCAACTCGCAATCCAGATAAAGAGGGCGCGAGTTCAGCTGATGACGTCAGAAACACAATATCTTGATCCAAAGACTCCTAATCCCCCGATGATATTTTCGATCAGCAAGAAACCGATTTGTGTGAAAATTCATCAGAAACGTGCTAAAATATACAACAAACAAGTGAAAATAGCTACCAGAAAAGTGAAAATAGTGACATTAGCTACCAGAATTTTTTTTAATTCCATGGAACTATGGTTTATATTTTAGGAATGATATATATATATTGTAGTCCGCGATCGCATATTATGTATCTGATGCATTCTGCCGAAATGTTATCATTTGCTTAATCTGCTGGAGAAGGATTCGGGTTCGCATTCATGGATCTTGGGTGTAGCTTAGTTATCAGACGTTTGCGGTGAACGTTTGAGGCGACGGCTACCTAGGCCTGACTCAATTGAGAAGTGAATGCTGGGCTCTAATATTTTGGCTATTTTTTGGCAAAAAGTTAGGGCCCCATCTTTAATATTAATGTTGGAACCAACTGAAAAACTCTCGAACGGCTGGCATAAAAAGGATTTGTGCTCTCTTTTCTTCCTCTCGGTCTGCTCCTCGAGGCGTGCGCGCAAAGTCCGCAGTCGCGGTCGGCCGCCCCTTTGCTTTTCCCAGTTTCGCGCGCAGCGCGAAACTGGGAAAAAGGCCCCTCCCCGCGGCCGGGAGCGACGGAGGACTTCGCGCGCACGCCGAGAGGAGCAGACCGAGAGGAAGAAAAAAAAACGGGGAAGAGAGGGAGAAATAGAAAAAAATCTGAGAGAGGGAGAGCGTGAGCGAGCAGATCTGAAACACAATGCATATCAAAATGAAGGTATTTAAAAAGTGGACGTAGGGTTAAGCCCAGGGAAAATTTTCTCAGTTTTTCGATCCGGGGCTTAGTTTTCGAGATATTTTGATTTTTAGAGTTTATTAATTAAGGGGGTCAATTAATTATTTCGTCGTAACCCGTTCACACAATATACCGAATTAATCAGCACGATGAGAGGAGTCCGAATCTATCAAAATCTCGCGCTTATGTGTCCTGGTACAGTCAGAAATTATTGTAAAGGGAGTAGCCAATCAGAATTCTAGCGAACTCTAATAATCTATTCGATTCGATTGCCAACTCGCAATCCAGATAAAGAGGGCGCGAGTTCAGCTGATGACGTCAGAAACACAATATCTTGATCCAAAGACTCCTAATCCCCCGATGATATTTTCGATCAGCAAGAAACCGATTTGTGTGAAAATTCATCAGAAACGTGCTAAAATATACAACAAACAAGTGAAAATAGCTACCAGAAAAGTGAAAATAGTGACATTAGCTACCAGAATTTTTTTTAATTCCATGGAACTATGGTTTATATTTTAGGAATGATATATATATATTGTAGTCCGCGATCGCATATTATGTATCTGATGCATTCTGCCGAAATGTTATCATTTGCTTAATCTGCTGGAGAAGGATTCGGGTTCGCATTCATGGATCTTGGGTGTAGCTTAGTTATCAGACGTTTGCGGTGAACGTTTGAGGCGACGGCTACCTAGGCCTGACTCAATTGAGAAGTGAATGCTGGGCTCTAATATTTTGGCTATTTTTTGGCAAAAAGTTAGGGCCCCATCTTTAATATTAATGTTGGAACCAACTGAAAAACTCTCGAACGGCTGGCATAAAAAGGATTTGTGCTCTCTTTTCTTCCTCTCGGTCTGCTCCTCGAGGCGTGCGCGCAAAGTCCGCAGTCGCGGTCGGCCGCCCCTTTGCTTTTCCCAGTTTCGCGCGCAGCGCGAAACTGGGAAAAAGGCCCCTCCCCGCGGCCGGGAGCGACGGAGGACTTCGCGCGCACGCCGAGAGGAGCAGACCGAGAGGAAGAAAAAAAAACGGGGAAGAGAGGGAGAAATAGAAAAAAATCTGAGAGAGGGAGAGCGTGAGCGAGCAGATCTGAAACACAATGCATATCAAAATGAAGGTATTTAAAAAGTGGACGTAGGGTTAAGCCCAGGGAAAATTTTCTCAGTTTTTCGATCCGGGGCTTAGTTTTCGAGATATTTTGATTTTTAGAGTTTATTAATTAAGGGGGTCAATTAATTATTTCGTCGTAACCCGTTCACACAATATACCGAATTAATCAGCACGATGAGAGGAGTCCGAATCTATCAAAATCTCGCGCTTATGTGTCCTGGTACAGTCAGAAATTATTGTAAAGGGAGTAGCCAATCAGAATTCTAGCGAACTCTAATAATCTATTCGATTCGATTGCCAACTCGCAATCCAGATAAAGAGGGCGCGAGTTCAGCTGATGACGTCAGAAACACAATATCTTGATCCAAAGACTCCTAATCCCCCGATGATATTTTCGATCAGCAAGAAACCGATTTGTGTGAAAATTCATCAGAAACGTGCTAAAATATACAACAAACAAGTGAAAATAGCTACCAGAAAAGTGAAAATAGTGACATTAGCTACCAGAATTTTTTTTAATTCCATGGAACTATGGTTTATATTTTAGGAATGATATATATATATTGTAGTCCGCGATCGCATATTATGTATCTGATGCATTCTGCCGAAATGTTATCATTTGCTTAATCTGCTGGAGAAGGATTCGGGTTCGCATTCATGGATCTTGGGTGTAGCTTAGTTATCAGACGTTTGCGGTGAACGTTTGAGGCGACGGCTACCTAGGCCTGACTCAATTGAGAAGTGAATGCTGGGCTCTAATATTTTGGCTATTTTTTGGCAAAAAGTTAGGGCCCCATCTTTAATATTAATGTTGGAACCAACTGAAAAACTCTCGAACGGCTGGCATAAAAAGGATTTGTGCTCTCTTTTCTTCCTCTCGGTCTGCTCCTCGAGGCGTGCGCGCAAAGTCCGCAGTCGCGGTCGGCCGCCCCTTTGCTTTTCCCAGTTTCGCGCGCAGCGCGAAACTGGGAAAAAGGCCCCTCCCCGCGGCCGGGAGCGACGGAGGACTTCGCGCGCACGCCGAGAGGAGCAGACCGAGAGGAAGAAAAAAAAACGGGGAAGAGAGGGAGAAATAGAAAAAAATCTGAGAGAGGGAGAGCGTGAGCGAGCAGATCTGAAACACAATGCATATCAAAATGAAGGTATTTAAAAAGTGGACGTAGGGTTAAGCCCAGGGAAAATTTTCTCAGTTTTTCGATCCGGGGCTTAGTTTTCGAGATATTTTGATTTTTAGAGTTTATTAATTAAGGGGGTCAATTAATTATTTCGTCGTAACCCGTTCACACAATATACCGAATTAATCAGCACGATGAGAGGAGTCCGAATCTATCAAAATCTCGCGCTTATGTGTCCTGGTACAGTCAGAAATTATTGTAAAGGGAGTAGCCAATCAGAATTCTAGCGAACTCTAATAATCTATTCGATTCGATTGCCAACTCGCAATCCAGATAAAGAGGGCGCGAGTTCAGCTGATGACGTCAGAAACACAATATCTTGATCCAAAGACTCCTAATCCCCCGATGATATTTTCGATCAGCAAGAAACCGATTTGTGTGAAAATTCATCAGAAACGTGCTAAAATATACAACAAACAAGTGAAAATAGCTACCAGAAAAGTGAAAATAGTGACATTAGCTACCAGAATTTTTTTTAATTCCATGGAACTATGGTTTATATTTTAGGAATGATATATATATATTGTAGTCCGCGATCGCATATTATGTATCTGATGCATTCTGCCGAAATGTTATCATTTGCTTAATCTGCTGGAGAAGGATTCGGGTTCGCATTCATGGATCTTGGGTGTAGCTTAGTTATCAGACGTTTGCGGTGAACGTTTGAGGCGACGGCTACCTAGGCCTGACTCAATTGAGAAGTGAATGCTGGGCTCTAATATTTTGGCTATTTTTTGGCAAAAAGTTAGGGCCCCATCTTTAATATTAATGTTGGAACCAACTGAAAAACTCTCGAACGGCTGGCATAAAAAGGATTTGTGCTCTCTTTTCTTCCTCTCGGTCTGCTCCTCGAGGCGTGCGCGCAAAGTCCGCAGTCGCGGTCGGCCGCCCCTTTGCTTTTCCCAGTTTCGCGCGCAGCGCGAAACTGGGAAAAAGGCCCCTCCCCGCGGCCGGGAGCGACGGAGGACTTCGCGCGCACGCCGAGAGGAGCAGACCGAGAGGAAGAAAAAAAAACGGGGAAGAGAGGGAGAAATAGAAAAAAATCTGAGAGAGGGAGAGCGTGAGCGAGCAGATCTGAAACACAATGCATATCAAAATGAAGGTATTTAAAAAGTGGACGTAGGGTTAAGCCCAGGGAAAATTTTCTCAGTTTTTCGATCCGGGGCTTAGTTTTCGAGATATTTTGATTTTTAGAGTTTATTAATTAAGGGGGTCAATTAATTATTTCGTCGTAACCCGTTCACACAATATACCGAATTAATCAGCACGATGAGAGGAGTCCGAATCTATCAAAATCTCGCGCTTATGTGTCCTGGTACAGTCAGAAATTATTGTAAAGGGAGTAGCCAATCAGAATTCTAGCGAACTCTAATAATCTATTCGATTCGATTGCCAACTCGCAATCCAGATAAAGAGGGCGCGAGTTCAGCTGATGACGTCAGAAACACAATATCTTGATCCAAAGACTCCTAATCCCCCGATGATATTTTCGATCAGCAAGAAACCGATTTGTGTGAAAATTCATCAGAAACGTGCTAAAATATACAACAAACAAGTGAAAATAGCTACCAGAAAAGTGAAAATAGTGACATTAGCTACCAGAATTTTTTTTAATTCCATGGAACTATGGTTTATATTTTAGGAATGATATATATATATTGTAGTCCGCGATCGCATATTATGTATCTGATGCATTCTGCCGAAATGTTATCATTTGCTTAATCTGCTGGAGAAGGATTCGGGTTCGCATTCATGGATCTTGGGTGTAGCTTAGTTATCAGACGTTTGCGGTGAACGTTTGAGGCGACGGCTACCTAGGCCTGACTCAATTGAGAAGTGAATGCTGGGCTCTAATATTTTGGCTATTTTTTGGCAAAAAGTTAGGGCCCCATCTTTAATATTAATGTTGGAACCAACTGAAAAACTCTCGAACGGCTGGCATAAAAAGGATTTGTGCTCTCTTTTCTTCCTCTCGGTCTGCTCCTCGAGGCGTGCGCGCAAAGTCCGCAGTCGCGGTCGGCCGCCCCTTTGCTTTTCCCCAGTTTCGCGCGCAGCGCGAAACTGGGAAAAAGGCCCCTCCCCGCGGCCGGGAGCGACGGAGGACTTCGCGCGCACGCCGAGAGGAGCAGACCGAGAGGAAGAAAAAAAAACGGGGAAGAGAGGGAGAAATAGAAAAAAAATCTGAGAGAGGGAGAGCGTGAGCGAGCAGATCTGAAACACAATGCATATCAAAATGAAGGTATTTAAAAAGTGGACGTAGGGTTAAGCCCAGGGAAAATTTTCTCAGTTTTTTCGATCCGGGGCTTAGTTTTCGAGATATTTTGATTTTTAGAGTTTATTAATTAAGGGGGGGTCAATTAATTATTTCGTCCGTAACCCGTTCACACAATATACCGAATTTATCAGCACGATGAGAGGAGTCCGAATCTATCAAAATCTCGCGCTTATGTGTCCTGGTACAGTCAGAAATTATTGTAAATGGAGTAGCCAATCAGAATTCTAGCGAACTCTAATAATCTATTCGATTCGATTGCCAACTCGCAATCCAGATAAAGAGGGCGCGAGTTCAGCTGATGACGTCAGAAACACAATATCTTGATCCAAAGACTCCTAATCCCCCGATGATATTTTCGATCAGCAAGAAACCGATTTGTGTGAAAATTCATCAGAAACGTGCTAAAATATACAACAAACAAGTGAAAATAGCTACCAGAAAGTGAAAATAGTGACATTAGCTACCAGAATTTTTTTTTAATTCCATGGAACTATGGTTTATATTTTAGGAATGATATATATATATTGTAGTCCGCGATCGCATATTATGTATCTGATGCATTCTGCCGAAATGTTATCATTTGCTTAATCTGCTGGAGAAGGATTCGGGTTCGCATTCATGGATCTTGGGTGTAGCTTGAGTTATCAGACGTTTGCGGTGAACGTTTGAGGCGACGGCTACCTAGGCCTGACTCAATTGAGAAGTGAATGCTGGGCTCTAATATTTTGGCTATTTTTTGGCAAAAAGTTAGGGCCCCATCTTTAATATTAATGTTGGAAACCAACTGAAAAACTCTCGAACGGCTGGCATAAAAAGGATTTGTGCTCTCTTTTCTTCCTCTCGGTCTGCTCCTCGAGGCGTGCGCGCAAAGTCCGCAGTCGCGGTCGCCGCCCCTTTGCTTTTCCCCAGTTTCGCGCGCAGCGCGAAACTGGGAAAAAGGCCCCTCCCCGCGGCCGGGAGCGACGGAGGACTTCGCGCGCACGCCGAGAGGAGCAGACCGAGAGGAAGAAAAAAAAAACGGGGAAGAGAGGGGAAGAAATAGAAAAAAATCTGAGAGAGGGAGAGCGTGAGCGAGGCAGATCTGAAACACAATGCATATCAAAATGAAGGTATTTAAAAAGTGGACGGTAGGGTTAAGCCCAGGGAAAATTTTCTCAGTTTTTCGATCCGGGCTTAGTTTTCGAGATATTTTGATTTTTAGAGTTTATTAATTAAGGGGGGTCAATTAATTATTTCGTCGTAACCCGTTCACACAAGTATACCGAATTAATCAGCACGATGAGAGGAGTCCGAATCTATCAAAATCTCGCGCTTATGTGTCCTGGGTACAGTCAGAAATTATTGTAAAGGAGTAGCCAATCAGAATTCTAGCGAACTCTAATAATCTATTCGATTCGATTGCCAACTCGCAATCCAGATAAAGAGGGCGCGAGTTCAGCTGATGACGTCAGAAACACAATATCTTGATCCAAAGACTCCTAATCCCCCCGATTGATTATTTTCGATCAGCAAGAAACCGATTTGTGGTGAAAATTCATCAGAAACGTGCTAAAATATACAACAAAACAAGTGAAAATAGCTACCAGAAAAGTGAAAATAGTGACATTAGCTACCAGAATTTTTTTTTAATTCCATGGAACTATGGTTTTATATTTTAGGAATGATATATATATATTGTAGTCCGCGATCGCATATTATGTATCTGATGCATTCTGCCGAAATGTTATCATTTGCTTAATCTGCTGGAGAAGGATTCGGGTTCGCATTCATGGATCTTGGGTGTAGCTTAGTTATCAGACGTTTGCGGTGAACGTTTGAGGCGACGGCTACCTAGGCCTGACTCAATTGAGAAGTGAATGCTGGGCTCTAATATTTTGGCTATTTTTTGGCAAAAAAGTTAGGGCCCCATCTTTACTATTAATGTTGGAACCAA
>CATNUR010000072.1:0-40193 GCA_951213105.1 Amaurobius ferox
AATGACATTCATAATAATAAAAGATATAAGTTAGCTAGTATACTACTACTACAGCCACCTTGTGGTACACCAGATGTTTGTAAATAAATGTTATCACCTTGGATAATATAATTGTTGTATAACACAAAGTGCAAGAGCATAGGAAAATTTTTGACATTAAAAGCAACATGATTGGAAGATATATAGTCATGATAAAGAGAGATAATAACTTTATGTAAATCTTTAATGATATATATATATATATATATATATATATATATATATATATATATATATATATATAATATATATATATATATATATATATATAATATATATATATAATATATATATATAATATATATATATATATATATAATATATATATATAATATATATATATATATATATATATAATATATATATATAATATATATATATATATATATATATATATATATATATTTATATATATGTATATATATATATATATAATATATATATATATAATATATATATATATATATATATATATTTATATATATGTATATATATATATATATATATACAGAATCTTAACAACGGATTCTTATATGTGCAGATTAAGATTACGTTAAAAATGAGTAACACCTAAATTAATAAAAGGAATTAGAAAACTTTTCAGGTTATTATACTATACTTTTTACCGTGAAATTGATTTGCATTGGTAATTTTTTTTCGTGACACACCTGAGAACTTCTTCAGACAAATCTATCGATTTGACTAATCGATTGGCACTTAAAAATGTTTAATTGGTATTCATCTTTTTTATGTCCCATTTACGGTGATATAACAGAGTAAAACGCTTGACATTCACCCAGCTAGTATATTCATCTCAGCTAAATAAATGCATGTTGAATAATGTTGATCCTTTAATTAGAACGCCAGATATTTAAGATGCCTCTCTCTTTTTTGTACATCTTCTAGATTTATTTTTCTTTTTTTCTCCAAGGGGTTGCACATTTTTATGTTGTAAATATTTAATGGCCTAATTGAAAATCTTGGCACATTAAGAGCTGCTATTTACAAAAACGTCTTTGTAGTCTGCAAGGATTTCTAAAACTGGCTTTTCACACTGAGCCAATATAAACCATAGAATTTGATATACAAAGATAAGTTGAGATAATAAAAATATAGGTTAATACAATAAAAAAAACAACGTGGCAATGTTTTAAATCTGTACTTTGTAAAACATAGAATATATATACTAAGCCAATTTGAATTACTCTAATGTATATTTGACAAAAATTTTATTCAAAATAATGTGATATGACGAATTTAAAAATTACAAGGCATTTGAAAAGCCGCACACAATTTCTCAGTTAGGTGGATATAACCTCAAAAATATATTGTTTAAATACGTCAGGCGATAATTACGGACCTCCATTTTTATCAATAAAAGGACATGGAGTTTTTCCAGAGTAAAATAACTTTTATTTTAAAGCACTATTTCTCTAAACATTCCCACAAAGTGGCATTGCAGAATCTCTGAAGAAATACCCATGCTCTGAGACTGCTAACAATTCATCAAGTAACGGGGCAACAATTAGTTAATCAGCAATTCAATTGAAGGGGTTTAGAGATACGAGATCTATTGCAAACAAAGGAAAGCCAGTATTTCCATCGCAGTTCAGGATAAACAAAAAAGACTGCCGCAATTTTGCGAACTTCAGTGGGAACTGACAATTGCTGTCCTTCCACGTAGCCGGTATAAAATTATTTCACAATTTAGCCCAAGGCTACACAAAGTTGCAAAGCCAAGTTCAAAATCACAGGACACCACCATAAAGGGATTATTACGATTTTGAGCTTGAACTTTGTAGCTTCGTATAGCCCGAGCTAAATTGCATCTTTTCATACACCCGCGTTGAGGGCAAATGCGTATTTAGGGTGTAAGATGCAGTCGTGTTAAGGAATAGCATTTGTTAAGCCCAGCGTCGGGAATAAGGCGTATTACATACCCGAGCAGCAGTCCAAGGTATGACAAGGTGCTTGTTTAGGGAGTTCATGTGCTCACGTGTGTTCTGTAATTTAAGCTTGTGCTCGAGTAGCGGGTGATTAAACTTTACACATACTTAATGAATGAATTCAATTAATGCCTGCTTTCATATCCAGACAATATGGGGTCGAGTTTCTAGTAAATAATATAATACGAATATAATACATTTAAATTTAATGTAAACAGACTTTAACTCGAACCAGGCACTTAACTCAACCTTCCTTTCTATTCTATAAAGGAATGTAAATACGTATTGCTAAAACTTAAGCAATTGGTCAGATAAATTGAATTGCTACGCATACAACAAATTATATCTTAAGCAAGGTAAAACAATTTAATTATTATTCTTGGCTCCTTTAAGGGAAGCAAATTTAAGAATCATTATAATTTTGTCAATGCATCATTTCAAGGGAATTTTCAGAAAACCAGGTCACACGAATTTTAACCGATTATTGCACCTGGCAGCTCAAATGACATGATTATATATGCAGCAGTGTATGCAGTTTTCTTCAGTCGAATAGACAAGGACTGTATAAAGTTACATTGCATGGACAATGGTTGGCAGCATTCATGAAAATCCTTAGTAAATCTTTAACTGCGCTACTAGCTTTCAACACACAAATCGTATTAATGTGTAAAATTGGAAGGGCTGCGCTATTTAGTTGACAGAAACATATTAATGGGAACTTGCATGTTATATGCGACTGAGATAAATTGCATTGAAATCAATGTATGGACTACAAGGTAAGCGCTATATTTGTAGTTTAGCGGTATTATAATGATAATATTCGCAATTTTAAACAGTACTTTGTACCGTTGAATACTTTTATTAATAAAAAATAAAATACTCCATTATATATAGCTTAAACATTTAAATATGCATATATTTCAAATTTAAAAAAATTCAATATGGATGCAAATTGAACTTTGCTGTTTCGTTAATCCAGACGATCAATCATTAAATTAATATTTGGCATAAAGTTATGTTAGTCTTTGAAATTTGAAATCCTGAACCTCCTAACAAAGCATACGTAACCCACGAACAACGAAAACAAACCCACGAACCACGAACAATATTTTGAATTAAGGGTATTAAATTGATAATTTCTACAAATTGACAGGGATTCTCAAACAAATTAAACTTAAATTTCAGAAATATTGAATTACCGTCAATTAAGCAACATTTTTAAAAGCCGCCAAATTGGCGATATTGTTTTAAATTTCTCAACACATATGTCACCAAGGAGGTCATACTGTAGCCAAGCGACACATACACTAACTGGGAGATTTTTTGCATAGAAATGGATCAATGGTCATAAGAAATCCGTTTCAATATCCAAGTAAAGATTTAAAATTATTCTCTCCGCCGGATAAACATTTTTTAAACTTAAAAATATTAAAACTATCTAGCAAATGTAGCATATGTTTAATACACTATACAGTAAACCGCGTTATAACACTCTCAGTTATACTGCGGATTCGGATATAACACAAGAGTCAGCATCTAGTTTTAATTTTCCGTCGACCCAGTTTAAGTCAAATTTATGAACATGAATTCTGCTTCTTGCGTTTCATCTTCCGAAAGTGAAACTTCCAATGTTTTTAAATTTTTAAAATTGAATAAAATAGTGTACATATTAACATTTCTTGGGAATCCATGACAAAGGAAACTATTAGAAACTGCTGGAGAAAATGTAGTGATGAGTATATGTTGAGGAAGTAGGCAGACTTGCGATTCCGCCCAGCAGTTTGTCTGATTTAAAAATCGCACTAGAGAAAAACAATAAAGATCAATCATGCATAAAGCATTGATTATGAAACACTTTCCAACTTCAATGCAATTTGATTTAAACATCTCTAAAATGCGATGCATTCCTCGGTAATATTTTTAAAATTATCACAATACTACAATAATTTGTTATATTTGAAAACTTCATCGAAAACAAATGAGCTTTTCCAAAGAGCGTTATCGAATTACAAAGCGGCTGGCTCTTTAAATAAAAGCAGCATTTCATTCATAAATATTTTTCCATTCATTTCATTCATCACAATACTATAATAATTGATTTTATTTAAAACTTAAAGCCATGGAAGTACAAGAAATTTAATTCTATACTCAAAACTCTGTAAAATCAATGATTGTTTCATTCATATCAGCTATTTTGCAGACTCCATGGGCTAAATAATTTTGCGTTAAAGTAATGAAGCAATTCTTATTCAACTCATTCTACATATTTTAGTGTTTACCTTTTCCATAAATGAAAAGTAGGCTTCGTTGTACAAATAATCAAAGTTGGATGATTATTTAAACTCAAATATATTGTAACTGCGTTGTTTCAGAACATTAATGCACAGAATGTAAGCAAAAATAAAGCGATTTTAGGACGGATGCAACACTAAATATGAATTAAAAAGAACTTTAAAAATCACAATTTTGAAACACGATGGATTCCATATTTTATTTTTAAGTGGGTCACGTGATATCTTCATATAATGGTCACGTGATCTCTCCATATAAAGGGTGTAATTATTATTTTAATTTTTATTTAACAAACTAATGAATGTATTTTGCTGAAATTTTTTTATATATTTTATGAGATAATTTGAATATTTCATAAAACTTTCGAAGGAATTTGTGAATTTTAAATTCGCTTAAAAAATGTTTGAAAAATTAGGTCTCATTAGGGTTCTATGTATTTCATTTTTTTCACGCCGGATTCAATCCAAAACTAATTGGGTGATATTATTCATTTATATTCCCATAAGTCTCACAGACTGTCTGAACAACATACTGAAATTTCATTTTGATAAAGTAATTTTTACGGCAGTTACCGTGCTAACGGACAGACAGACAGACAGACAGACAGACAGACAGACAGAATGAACAAAGTCATAAACACTTTTCAATTATATTGTAAAGTGTTAAAAAATGCAAAAACAATTGTAAATCAGTGGATTTATGTTGACGCATAAGAGAAAATCCATCAAGTTATCGGTGATGGAAAAATAGCTGCTGCAACAGCGAAAGAGAACATTAAATTAAAAGTTGCTTGTACGCACAGTAAAAAGAAGTTGCAGTAATAATATGCACAATAATAATGTGCTACGTAGTTACAGTTTTTCTACCTAAAAATAAATTAAAATCTGTAGAATACATACATTTGAACTTTGTAAGCGTGTTGTTTAACAGCCAAATAAATGTAGAACATAAAAGCATAGATATAGAACATAATAAAGCAGACAACCATCTTGTAACACTGAATATTTAGTATTAATTATTACTTCATAACGTCCTTACATTTCGGACCCTTTGATTCCAATAAAACCCGGGTTATAACCGGGGTTTACTGTACTTTCATTAGTTCAAATAGGAAATAAATGCATAGAGTCATGTTTTGCTGATTATTTAAGTAGTGGTACATATATTCGTAGAGCAAAATCATCCAGTATTGTTAGGGCTATGGAAGAAAATACACCAGATAGAATATTAAATACTGCGGTGTTGATGTAGTTTTGTATGTCCACCAAATAGAAGAATCTACTCGCCTCAATATCTAACTATATATTTATTTAATAACTAATATCTAAACAATAACTATACTGACTATATCGTTAACTATATCTTTATTGATGCTAAAATATAAAAAATTCAAGTAGGGGTGGAATGGGCAAAGTGTGAGAGCGTGGCAAGTACATATATCCACGACTTACCAGTCTATTTACAAGAGGATTTATAGAATAAAATCAAAACAAAATAGTTGTTTGTTCTTATATTAATTTGAATAAATGGTAGGCAAATGAAATAGTTGTTCTTAGAATGTCCAGAAGTGTTTGCTTTTCCACACAGTTAGAGAGCTGCGAAATCACATTTAAGAAGCTTGGAGATTTTGCAGTTTTGCATGTAGGAGAAATGCAATGCCGGCTTATAGCTATGTTTTAAGAGTAGAATTTAGCACTGTAATCAGTTTGGTATTATAGTAATCATAGCAGTAGTAACAGCCATGGTACTACTACTCCTTAATTTTATAATGCGGGGCAAGTGTGACAAATGAGACCTGCAGATAAAGCTTATTTCAGTACATTTACTTTATTATAAACGACTTTAAACTCATACACAGTACCAAATATCTCTTTCTATTTTCAAAATAATTAATTGTTAGCAAATTTCATTTTATTAACATTTTCATGCCTTACCTTTTCATAGCTGTTTACTGAAGGTTCATAATTCTGGGCTCAATTAAAATAACATGAAATAATGTGTTTTGTTTTTCTAACAGTTTGAATAATATTACACTTTCCCTATATTATTGTTAATTAAATCGTATTATAGATCCAGTTAAGAACTACACTTACACTCAGAAGTTGGAATAAGATGGAGATATCCTTAGAAGCTGGTATAAGTGTAGCCACGTGACATCACTTAAATATTAATAAAAAAATAGTAAATACATGGGATTTTTGAGTACTGTGCCAATTAACTAAAATATAGCAACTTTTATATTTGCAAAATTTGAGATAGATAGATAAACTAATTAAATAATAAAATTGTGTTTAAGTTGAACTGTGAGAAATGTGGTAACACTTACCCCAGTTTACCCTAAATAGTTTACATTTTACATCAAAGAAAACATCAAATAATTGTGTGCAATGTATGACAATATAAATGTGATATTTTACTGCTATACAATTTATGACATATACGCGGTATAATGCCGAAATATCAAATGTAGCAGAGATGTTCAATTTATATTCTAATGCCATTTAACAAACATCTTTAAATTATAATGACGAAATGAGCATCTGTCTGGAATTCATGAAATAAGAAGAAAATATTGCTCTTTAATGATTATTCAAATAAGAAATAGCAAAATGATTTTAATTTCTTCTCCAAATTGATTTTGATGAAATTATATCGCTTCTTTCTTTTGTTTTTATACAATTATTTTTAAAAAGGAGGGAAAAATTAATTAAAAATATCGTTAAGCAAATCGTATTCGTTTCTCCCCATCATATGCTATTTTTGATTTTGCTAATTAATTTTCTTTTATGCATCTAATTAAGCTTCCTAGGCGGAATCAAATAAGTATACAATTTTAACTAATTTGTAACACTTTTATCTGATTTATTATTGAAATAAAATATGTTTTCTGAAATACAGTAGCAATTGCAACAAAACTTTGCTGGTTTAAAATGGCTACAAGTACTTTTTAATTAATATTAAAGAACGTGACTTTGTTATTTGACTAATTAAATGAAGTCGAGTGCAAACCAAAATTTGGTCGATATTTTCTAGGCATACCTGTATGTTACAGACCATTGCAAGAAAACTAAACAGCATTTTAACAGAGAGATTCCTTGCTGAACAACATCTAAATATGTTTACAGTTAAAAATATGTTATTTTTGTTTATTACTGGCTGTGCATAAAATTGACCATACACAAACTTTTAAAAATGATTTTTAAATAATCCTATTTTTTTAAAGCTAATGAACTAACAATAAAGATATGAACTAACAATAAAGATATGAACTAACAACATATATGAACTAACAATAAAGATATCCACATTAGCAAAATCCATTGCACTCAGGAATATTGTGTATAGCAAATGTTTCACATTAGACAATAAAAGGATAAAAAGGCATTTGAACTGATATATAAAACAAACTGATTAAAAAAAAGCAAACTGAAATTCTTACGAGAAAACTCTATTGTCAAACACAAATATTGTTTAAGCTTATGCTGAAATGTTCCGCTATTTATAACACACATTTTACATTGAATATTTGATAACATATAACATTATCAAAAACATTATCAACGCACTAAAATATTTCTTTTAATTTTACAAACTTCTTATCTCAGTCTAACATATTTCATGTCATGTCTAAATAAAAAGTTACGTGGCACTTACAGTGATTGCTTTTGGTGCGTTTGCGTACAGGTGTATACCTGTGTTCATATTTTAGTATGTATAGATACAAATCATATTAAAAATAGTTGAGATGCGTCCTTATATAGGATGTCAAATACACCAATAACTCGATGCGATTTCATGAAATATTAGCATATTTTAAATTTATTAAATTAGTAATACTACACGGTAGCCTAAATATTTTTATTTGTATTATGATATTTTTTGTGATTTTCGCTGCTATTCATTGATTAGATCAGGTTTTTTTGGCTTTATGGCTATTATGGATTTCAATAAAACTATCCTACTATCCTGTACCCTGAGTTAGGGTGCATTTACACTGAGAGGATAAAATGTTATATACAACTCAGTAAGAACGTGTGGATGACTCGTTATCGCTAACAGGAGCAACGAAACATGACTCAACCAAGTTTTGAAAATATAGAGGAGGTATTTTAAGATGGTACGTAAGATTCTAATAACATTTGTTTTAGATCACTTGATGGTGAAATACCAATCGCTCGAACAGATCTTTCCAACTTGTCCCATAAAATCTCAATGGTATCCCAATCAATACATAGCGGCTTTCCAGTAATGTAGACTCCTTTTTGTTTGATTCTATAGCCAATTGGTTACCATTCGGGAGTTGTGTAGCCTTACGTTGTCTTATTGAAATATGATATCCTTGTTTTAGAAAAACATCTGTATTAAGGAGTGTAGATGGGCGGCAAGAAAGTTCACACATCTTGTGCCGGTGACAGTAGTCTCCATAGTTCCAAGGAATCCCAAAAATGTAATTGCATCACAAATTGTTATGCCACTTCCATCAGCCTGTATTATTACCTCAACTTGGAAAGGTGGATCCACAGCTTCAGGTGGTATTTGCCACATGCGTATTTTTCAATCGACGTGATGAAAAAATCGAAACCACAATTCATCAAACTGGATAAAATGCTTTCAATCGTATATTGACCAACGATAGGCTTTCCCAGCAGTCGCTTGTCTTCCACGGCTGTGAACATTTCAGTCCACTTTTGAGTAGTTTTTTTTTCTAAATATTTTTTTACATTAAAATACGGGGTAGCAAAATAGTTCAATAATCGAATAGTCAATTTCGTTCAGAATTGTCAGTTATTTCTCTCTTTTTGGATGCCTGGCTCCCAAGAATAAAATACTGAGTGAAATGGGGTGATATTCTATATTTCCTCATAAATAAGTATAATATAGTGAATACAAAAGCTGCATAAAATAAAATAAAAAAATATATAATACTTTTGACGAGAGTATTGCTGTCGTAAAAGGGTGATATCGGTACTGGTGATGTGATGTTACAAAATTATTCTGATTCCTGGTTTTCTCATTTTAAAATCGGAAAAATTATTCATTTTACTCTACAGAGAAAGAAGAACTCAAGAAGCAAGATACATGCGGCTAGGTGCGTGTGTGAACGTGCTTGTTGAATGCGTGGGCGGATGCATAGCCACTATGTACAACATTCACATGTGTTAATGCACCTTTAATATTTCCACACTTACTCGCAATGTCACAAACAGTATGATAAAAATAATAGATATATATTCATCAAAATCATGGATTTTAGAAATTTTTATGAATAGAAAACTGCCGCCCTTAGAATATAACTTTACTACAAATGTTGCAAATTTTTAGTTTATCAAGTGGAAGCAATATTAGCAACATTATCAACATTGGAGATGATTATAAACTTTATATATGATAATTTACTACTAACTGCACACTTTCTCACCAAAGCCATTCTTTTAACAATTAGTTTGCTTCAATTTTCCCAAAATGAACTTTAGCATACTTTAAGTCTTTAAGTTCTATTACTAAGTTCATAATACTTTTTGTATATTTTTGTTAAAAACCGAACATTAATATAACCTATATAATAAAGTACTATTGAGGATGAAATAAAATTAAAGTAGAATGGGAGAAAGTATTAAAAATTATTTTAGCAGTTTAAATTTTTAATGTTGATGCAATTATATCGCTACATTTTCTTTATATGAAAAGTGTAAGAAATTTATAAAGGATCTTTCATATGGTGGCAAATGGTGTGTACACATTATTGCTTTTGATGCAGATATTGTCTGTTGCATACTTATTTCGTACAGTCACATAAATTTTGGAAAAACTGGAAATGTCCTCATCAGAACTGAAAATGGAAAAACTTAGTGAACACCACTTACACCTTCTAAAATTCAACTTTGAATCAGGCATCATTTAAGATATATCTGCAGGCATCATTTTAAGATATATCTGCATTCAATCCTGAGAAATAGGTGTCTCAAAGATATTTTTAAAACCAGAAGTGAAAAAATTTTGGAAGTTGCAGTAGTGAGTCTCTCAATCTCCTCCGAAATTTAATTCTGAATTCATATCAGTAAACTATAGAAAATCTTGGGAAATACATTTCAAGAACATTTTTTGGACCAAAAGTGGAAAAAAGAATCGGACGAAAAAATCCTAATTAAACTACTATCCTCTCCAGAATTTGATGCTAAATCCATGTCAATCCTCATTTAAGCTATATCTATAGCAGATTTAAAAAAAAAGATGATTCAAGGAAAATGTAAAGTTTTACCCGGACGTGGGAAAGTCTTAATAAGTCTATTGATCCCTTCCAGAATATAACTCTGAATTCATATCAGTCATTGCCTAAGCTTTATCTATAACCAATCGTGAAATAGATGATTTTGAACCAGAAGTGAAAAAGGAACCGGCAATGAAAATTCTTAGTGAACCATTCTATCTCCCTCAAAATGTTATGCTCAATCCATATCAGTTATTCTCTTAACTCTATCTATAGCCAATCTTGAGAAATAGTTGTTTCAAGTAAAACGAACATTTTTAAACCGGAAATATTAAAAGAACCGGAAACAGAAATCCTTAATGAACTCCTATATCCCCTCCAGAATTTAATGCTGAATGTACATCAGTCATCATTTGAGCTTTATCTATAGTAGATCTTGTGAAATAGGTATTTCAAGGCAAACATTTGCTAACAACAATAGCACGCAAAACAATGACCCCCGATAATAGTTTTTTTATATCAATATTTATTATAAAGAGAATGCCTTAAACATTAATTGCAAAATGTCAAATAATAAAGGAAATTCTGGAAAGTAAATTGAAAATAAAAGATTTTCATTTAAAAAAATTACCTCTCAGTTTTCATACAAAATATTAATTCTTCATTAACTCTTCAAAATCACAGCTGGATCGCTTAAAAAGTAAAATTTCGATGAATCTTTAATTCAAAGAATTATTTCTTATTGAATGCACATGTTAATAACTTTGAAATTAAACCAATTTTTTTACTTATGACCATATTCATTCAGTACTTTATTCTCTAACAGAAATTAAGGCATTTTTTCATTTTGAATTAACTTTCTTTTGTTTGCAGTTTGAACTGTATTTAATATATTTTTTATTTATAGTGGAAGCATGTAAATACAATAGCTGATTATTAATTTTTATAAAAATGTAAAGGAATTGATAAAAAGAAAAAAAAACATTTGTTGATCAATTTTAATTACATGATACTGAAATATAAACGTTTTAAACAATTTTTCTAACATATGTTAAAAATGAAAAAAATAACCTTTTCTTTTAAAATATAAATGACTTCTTAAGATAGGTATTTTAAATAAAACCATTTACTAATGTATGTTTTAACATGAAATTTTTTAAAATTATATTCAATATGAATATTCCCATAACTGCTTATAGTTTCAATTCAAATAGCTAATCTACATAATTTTGATTTTAAAAAAAAATGTCATAAATTAGAGAATTCATACCCAAGGGGAATAAATATGTTTTTAAATATATATTATTTCACAAAAATGTAAGTTTGTGACTTCTGATTTCAATATTTATGTAATATTTTAAACAGTTTCTAGTTGCAGCTATAAACAAACAATCAAGATGCATTTCAGTAATTGCCAAACCCGGTAGAAAAGTGATTAGAACACATTTGTATGGATAGAAAACCGGTTTAAATTTCAGTCTAAGCTTGTACTCTTAACAACTTAATGCCTTGTTGTCTTAATTATTCTCTCGCATAAATAGCTACTCTTCTCTTATTATATACTTAATTTTCCATTACACACAGTCTCTCATCTCTTATTATGTACTTGATTCGCTCTCTCTTACATAATATACAGTGTTACACATGACGCTAGCACAAGTGCAAAATTAATGCTGAAATGTTATTTGATTCCCTTGAGAACGAATGACTAGAATAGATTAATGATAGCGATTCTTGTAATGGGCACATGAGCATTATTGACAGCAAGATGAGATTTTTAGATTTAAATCACATTAATAGATAAACTAATAATATAAAAAAATATATTATTTTAAGATATAGCAAGTTTGTAAATTAGATTGAATGGATTTTTGACTTTATTTTTAGTAAACAATATTTACAAACTTTTATTGTTAACTTTACCATTGTCAAATATTGAATAATTTTCACCGTAAACTTGAAACTTCTGTAAGCCCTCGGATTAGTACGTGTAGGTGTAAAGGCTATGTTATGTTATGTTTATTATTATAATTATCTCATTTTTTAATACATGACATGTTTTTAGTAATGTGATGCACAAAATATTTTCTTTTATTTTCCCTGAAACAAAAAAAAAGCAGGAATATGTTTCAGAGACAAAAAATGCAATACCAGCTTCAATGGGGCAAATTGAGCTCTATATTTACCTAAGGTAGTCATTTAAAGGAATAAAGGATAAATTTTGAAAAATAGTAAATCAGATAATATTCTATTGAATTAAATATTTATGCTCTATAAAATTGTTACCGATATAACATCTTGCTGAATAGAAATATAACTAAATTTACACTACAATAATAAATCTAATAATGCGCGTGTAGGTTATTTTACTTAAAGTATCCAGATTTTTTTTTTTTTTTTTAATATATTTTATCCCAACAGAGAGTTAAGTGGTTGAATCTTTAAAATACGGTATGTGCATTTAAAAAAAAGATGTACATGTTTCATTTACGTATAATGCCATTGAGTATGTAATAGGTTTAGAATAAGTTTGCGTATGTAGTAGCTTTCGAAATTGCATAGCCACATTGTCGCCAATGTTTAGTTAGAGGCCTTTTATTGTGTAATATTTTATAGTGGTGTGTAGTTTGGCCTTTACAGTGTATTAGACTTTACAATCTGCAAAATGCTTTTACAGTAAACATGACTTTAATAGTGTAGTTTTTATAGTATATGTATTCTATTAAAGTCATTATCGGATTATCTTTAGAGTATAAAGGACGCCTATACATTGTGGTTTTGGAGTCTACAATGGCGTACGATGCATACTCTGGCCTTTATTGGCTAACATTTACAGTATAAAGGACGAATTTAGAGTGTACAAAACTATAGTGCAGTCTTTTATATTAGTGTGTACAACAAGAAGCACAACCACATCACAGATTGTTTTAGTTAGCTACTGTAAACAGTGTAGTTTTTGCTACTATTTCCTTAGTTTAGTTTTAAATGCCAACCTAGCTCTGGTCAAGCTCATAATATTGACGAGAGTTTGACTGGCATTTTAATGACGAAAGTAAGAAAATTCAAACACCATATTGAATGACTAATTTGACCAGGTCTTGTTTCTAATAAGTCTCTTAATCAAGAAATTGTTTTGAAAATACTTCGAGATAGTTATGTCACACTATAAATCTTGCAAGTCAATCTTTCTGATTTCCGGTCTTGCAGTGAGGTGCAGATATATATTTATCGAAGTCTACATGTACATTTTTACTCTGATAACTTTTTATTGATACGTAATGCAATTTCTATAAAAACTACTTTCGTTCTTCCTAAATGATCAAATAATCATTCATTTTGTTTATTGCTTTGGTATGTCTGGTACAAGATGTGCTAAAGTAAAGAGGAGATAATATTAAAAACACAATATTGATACATATTAACATGCTTAAACTCATAGCTTTTAGTTCGGCTTTAAAAAGGGAAAAAATATCAGAGAAATTCTATTAAAAGTTTATTAATTTACTTTTTTTTTGTAATGGCATACGTGTACTGTTTGATAAAAATTACTAAATATCCATAAGTAATCATTATTTCAATAATGATGAGCAGAATAAGCATTAATTTGATTTAGGAAATTTATGTATGATATAATAAAAATAAAATACTATTCATTATATAACTCATACATTCTTTTCATAAATGAAAATGGCAAATACCATACATTGGGGTAGGAATTTGAGCCATGCATTAGTACTTAATTATGATACACCAATAGTGTTTCCAATTTCAATATGTTTAATACACACAGGGAACAAAACTTGATGTTCTTTCACACGCTGCACACCATATAACAATTTCCGAGTGATATATGGAACTAAAGTACGATGAAATCCGATGTTGAGAATGTATAGTCTCTATATATTTTCTATGAGCATCATTATACTTCCCTGTCTTATCCGCAAATAAAATAGAAATAAAATATCGTACATTTTTTTATCATTCTATGGCTAAAGAAAATTCCTTCGATCCTTGCAGTCTGTAATCGATAGCAATTCGCTAGATACTTATTGTTAAGTGTTTTGATGTCTGAGGATATCAGTTATCGGATCTTTCTATACATTCCAGCGCTATTGTGGACGGAAACAGTTGATGGATTTCTTAGTGGAACTCCAGTTATGCTCGGGTGTATGGTGTCCTCTATGAAAGACTGCCAAGAATATTCTGGAGAGGAGCACGAGGAACTTGTGTCATTAATCAAACTAAGCGGGGGTTGGTTTTTATCGAAAGTAAAAATTTGTAGTTTTTTCTGCAGTTTACAAGAAAGAATTGGATAGTATTAAGTTACTATAGATATATAAAATGATTGAGACACTTATTCGACAGTGTCGTTGAACATATCTTTAATTATGTTATCAATATCCTTCTATGTTAAAAATTATTTTAATGGTTAATGGAAATAATTTCTGTGGCAAAATATGGTAGAGATAAAATTAATTAATAAGTCATTAATTAAATTAAAGGCCGAAATTGGAATCTTTATTTTTGTCATTTGTGTTGTGTTTAATTCACTCATTTCCTACATACAGTACACCACAATTTTTAGATCTGTTGCAAAGGGAAATGAATTAGTGAGACAGTTGATAAATGATCCTAATTAAATTTATTCCTTTTACAGTTTTACCGCTTACACTTTTCCCCAAGGTGCTATCTATTAGATAAAAAATTAATTTCGAATTTATATAGTCCTTATCCGAACACCCTGTATTTAAACCACAAGTCGTTTTTACTTTCCGTACTTACATAGTATAATGTATAGAGAAAATGTTGTGACGGGGTAATAAATTGGAATGGTAAATCACGTTTCAAGCATCACTGAACTCGAACTGAACGTTTCTGAGGCGATGTCTGTGTGTGTATGTCCGTCCGGGAGACTCTGTATGCGATATCTTGTAAACGAATGAAACGTTTCGAAAGTAATTTGACACGATTATGATCCGTGAATACTGAAAACATATTGATTTAAATCGCAATCGAATGTTCAAAAGGCCCCCCGAATTTTCGAATGAATGTTTGAAAAAATCGTAAAAATAACAAAATTCAATAATGTCATATAAATAATCATTTTGTACGAATTTATTTATTCTAAAATTAATGATGCGAACTTTAGAATGCTAGTTTGGACCTTCCTCGAGATATTGTATATTTTTCAAATGCATGTATCTAAACACTTATACAGAAATGAGCAATAGTAAGTGCCATCTAATATGTAACACATATAGATAAATTTGACGACATTGGCGCCTACTTTTGCGAAATAACGCTAAATTGAAAGATTGTTCAATGCGGTATCAAATTGATGAAAATTTGCCCAAATTGACAAAAATGACTCTAAAGTTACAAAAATAACGCTAAGTTGATGAATAATAATTAACATATTTTAATATAATGGAGTATATTGCTTTGCTGATGTCAGCAATATTGCCAATTGTCAAATTATATCTACGCGAAATATAAGTTAATTGGGTACTTCAAAATAATTTTATAGCTTGTCATGCAGAAAAGTGCCAATGGTCAGATTACTTTCCAACGTTAAATAAATCGTGCTGTGGATCTTGTTCACCATTATTTCGCATTCAAATAAGTAATCTACTTTCATTATGTTGAAAAAGCCTTGTGCTGCACACATCAGATTTTTTGTAGTTCTATTTCGAAGGTTCTTGCAGAACAGACGTCTAATATATTTCTGCATCCAAAAATACCGAATTACATCCCAAAACGCAACGTTTTAAAATAAAGTGGGTGGCAAATTTGATCAAGTATATATATATATATACAAATAAATAAATAAATCTATCAACCACTTCGAAATCAACCAACTGAAAATATATCTTTAGGCCCAATGCTGCTCAACCAAGTACTTTTATATAAAACAAAAGAGAATGAAGAAAGAACGACAATGTATCAAAATTTCGCCGGCGTGTCATTATGACATTAAGCTGGCTTAAGCGGGAAGTGGGGGTCACAATCCCCCCCGGCGAAATTTTGATACATTGTCGTTCTTTCCTCATTCTCTTCTGTTTTATATATATATATATATATATATATATATATATATATATATATATATATATATATATTCTAAATAAAATATAGAAAGCACGGTTCATAAATATTTAATATTTTGAAAGTTAATGTCTCTCTTAAAATATATAACTATAACCAGTTTGTAGCAACGACGTCCAGCAAATCATATCGATTTTAATGCCTCCAATTCGTTATAATAATTATTTTTCCCCCTGCGATTCTGTTCATTTTATTTACCTATCTTAATTACGGGTATTTATCTCCACCACATACAACCTAGGTTGAGTTTCAGTGTCCCTTCAAAACTCTTAGTCTCTCCTCTAGTATCCATGGTCGAATTTGTATCTTTCCTCCATTCCTCTTGGATATATCTCAACTCTCCCTCACTCAATATCCTTTGCTCTCAGCTTGCACAAGGCTCCTGGCAATTAAATGATTTCTTGATAATTTTTCAATCTCCATCCACTGCATATACCTGTAGGCTGGGCTAGTGCTCCTAGTAACTAACTATCGCCGTAATTCAAATCATTTCTTTTTAACACTTGACAACATAGTTGAAAAGCGTTTATGAATTTGTTCATTTTGTCTGTTTGTCCGTTCGCACGATAACTGCCATAAAAATGACTTTATCAAAATGAAATTTTAGTATGTTGTTGAGAGGGTCTGTGGGACATATGGGAATGTAAATGAATAATACCACCCTATTTGTTTTGGATTGAACCCGGGTCGAAAAAATGAAATATATTGAACCCTGTGGGACCTAATTTTTCAAACATTTTTAAGCGAATTTAAAATTCAAAAATTGCTTCGAAAAGTTTAGGAAATATTTAATTTATCCCATAAATATATATAGAAAAAATTTCAGCAAAATATGTTCGGTAGTTTTTTAAATAAAAATTAAAATAATCATTGCACCCATATTATATGAAGAGATCAGGTGACCCACTTCAAAATAAAATATGGCATTCTTCTTGTGTCAAAATCGTGATTTTTAAAGTTCTTTTTAATTTATATTTAGTTTTGCATCTGTCCTAAAACTGATTTATTTATTTTTTTTCTGTGCGTCTATATACTGCGCCAAAATAATTACAATATTTTGAAGTTTAAATGATCATCAAACTTTGCTGTAAGATGAGTTGTATAAGAATTGCTGAATTTCTTTAATGTAAAACTATTTAGCTCTGGAGTCTGCAATATAGATGATATGAATTGATTTTACATAGAGAAGCAGACGATTCTATAGTATTGCTTTTTTCGATAAAGCTTTAAGCAGGGATTTAGAAAGTATTTTTACCACCATGGTTTTAAGTTTTACGAAAAATACAATTATTGTAGTATTGTGATAATTTTAAAAATATCGCCACGGAATGAAAGGAATGGGAAAAAGTTTATAAATGAAATATTCCTGCTTTTATATAGAAAGCCAGGCAATTTATATTTTGATGACGTTATTTTGATAAAGTTAATTTGTTTCCGATTAAGTTTTCAAATATAATAAATGATTGTAGTATTGTGGTAATATAAAAAAAATTCACCCCTGAATGTATCGCAGTTTAGAGATGTTTAAATAAAATTGCATTGCAGCTGGAAATTTTTTCATAATCAATGGTTTATTCATGATTTATCTTTCTGGTTGTTAATTTGAAATATATATTCAGACTTAAAAAATAATCTAAACTGAATATATTGTGTTTTAACTACTTTGGATAACTTGCCATTGTGTTTTTTTGGGGGGGATTGCTTGGTATTAGGTATTAATTTATTTTTAATATATATATATATATATATATATATATATATATATATAATTTGGTATAATGAGCATTACGAATTTAATTTCCTGTTTAGACTCAAACATCATCATATATAATACGCGAAAATGCTTGTTTCTGGCGCATTGCATGCATTTAATGTAAAAGGGCAAAATGCACAAGGAGTAATTATTTAAAATATTATTAAATGTATTCTTGTTTAATATGATAGTCTTTTTAATTGACAATTTGATAGCTATCACTGAATAAGAGCTATTCTAATGTAATTCATTTTACATTCTTCAGTGAACGCTATATTTCTCGAAATAATAGGGAGATTAAGATGCTGTGAGATGCTTTTATTTAAATTGGTACTAGAAGTCCATGTATTTTCTGCGCGCTTGAATTAATAAGATTCTATTGATTTAATATATTCCCACAAAGCGAAAGTTATCAGATCAAAAAGAAAGTTATGCTCTGTCTGCAGATTTTTTTTTATAGAAATACTAGAACCTGTATTGCCATTGACTGGACTGCAAAGCAGAGATTAAAGAGTTAGAAGATAGATTGCGTCTTCAACATACGAACACTATACATAATTTAAACATTCACAACAATTTGTCTATTAATAATAAGTGTTCCATTCAATATTAGTTTGAAAAATAAATCCCCTATCATTCCGATGGTGTGAAAACGGAAAGTCTGTAATAATATATTTGGTTGCTAAGGGACTGAATTGTGTAAAAATCGCTCAAACTCGTACATAACATAAAATAACTTAAAATTTAATTTGAATTTTAAAAAGTCAAGTCAAGGTACACCTTACCGGTCTTGAAGTACCTGTGTAACAAATTTCATGACCGTATGTCACTTATATTTTCCACTACAAATGACAAAGTCTAACAAACAGTCTGACATATTCCTTTATTATTAACGATGCAGTCTACTAAATAAAGAAATAGATATAATAAGAAGTATAGAAATGAATAAATACATTGTACTAAGCGATGTGTGTATACTCAAACGTATGCAAATTTCTTACTCACGGAATTTTATACTGGATTCTTAGAAATACCCTTGTTGCTGCTAAACCCCTTGGTCTAGAAAATGCTAGTTCAAAAGATCACGCCGCCCATAAAGCAATAGGGCTACCCTCTCCTGGTCTTCTACTAGAAGACCTAAACAGGCTCCCATGTAGATGAGAGGGTGTAGCCGAGGAAAAAGAAGAGGTACATGGAGGGAAAACGCTGCCCCTTCGTTCAATCCTCATATCCTTAGTATGACCGCTACTTAACCTAAGGGTCCTCTATATACGAGCTGACTCATCAAGCATATTGAAGCGCACCATAGCTACCTAGCTAATGCTGTCTGAATGGATTTAGGGCCATCCTATTGGAGCGATAATCCAGGGCTCTTAGCCGAGTACCAGTGTTGACATGGAGGAGGGTTATGACAATTCCTAGATCTAATCAAGGTTTGCATTTCAGAAGCAGTGAGAAAATTGTTCGAAGGTGAGTTCAAATGACAAGCCTCATTGGCTAAAAAAACAAGCCTCATTGGCTAGAAAACTGATGGACCAAAGTTTACGAAATTTGGTAGATAAATCGGCTGTGAGGTACCTTAGTGTTGGCAAGATATTAGTACAATTCGAAAAAAAAAGAATAATCTGCCTTTTTTTAGAAATGGCCAGCAAAAATCGTCAAGGTCTAAAATAAAACAGTGCATATGTATCAATTAAATGCTTGTTTTATACATAATTTTTTTAAATAAAAAGGATAAGACCAACCCCATTACTCTAAGATGAGCCCTTCTTGAGATATTTGAGTTAGTATTTATTTTAAGAACTTCAGACGTTTTGCACTATTTTTAAATATTTTCAACCAATATATTTCATTATAATTTTAGTTTTATGTTTATTACTCCATTATTCCTCTGGAATCTTCATACCTTTATCACGCTATTAATTTTTCATTATGCATTTTGCAATACATCTATTTTATCAATATCTTCCCCAAACTCCCTAATTGTTTTATCCATACCAATCGCTTTCCATCACCTTAATTACTTTAAAGATTGTCAATATCACTGTTTTACGATAAATCGTTTGCGTCATTTATATTTATTTATTAAATAAACGATATCCCTATTTTTAAATGTTTATCTTTTCCATGTTTTCTGATGATTTTCTTCTTTCATATTTATCTGAGTTTAAATTGATTTATAATTTCTAATATCAATTTTTATTCAACTGTATATATATATTAAGCTCTATGAGTTAATTACATTATAGATTTAATTGTAAATGTATAATGTTAGATAGTTTATCTTTGGCATGTTTTCAGAAGATTTTCTTTATTTATATTTATCCCAGTTTTTAAATTGATTTATAATCGCTAATATTATAAATTTTTATTCAAATGTATATATACATATATATATTAAGCTATATGAGTTAATTACGTCATAGATTTAATTGTAAAGGTATAAATAAGGATAGATAGTTACATTATATATTGTTGCTAAAATAAAAATAGTTAAAATATGTTATAATAAATATATCACAAAATAAAACATGGTTTTAAAGATACGGTATATACCAGAACTACATATCCTTAAATATTTACGTCGTCTAATAATTTATACAAATGTTTTACTCTCGTAGGAATATTATGAATTTTATATTTTAAAGCTAGAAAGTTTGTCACAACATTTTCAGATCATATTATTTTATAACGTGTTTCCTATCAAACGAGCTGTTTGATGACCCCAAACAAAATGATCTAATACAAATTTTATTATTTTATTTTTCAGAAAAAGAAATAAAGCGAAGGAGAAAATATTACAGTATGACACATTTTCCTACTTAGTTCTTAGTTGAATAAAACATAAAGGAGGGATTAAAAGAGCATAAATACTTATGAAATATTTTTTGTTTAAATTCTAAATTTAAGTATTTCAAAAACTCCCAATGTAAGATTTCGTTGTATGCAGAGCATTTCAACGTAGCTGACTCGCTTTTTGAGCTTCGGCAATTGCGTCCTTCCAACTTGAAAATTTGCTAAAATTAAATGCAGAATTATTTTTTTTTTAATTTTTGTCTGGTGGGTGGTATTTTCTTTGAAAAAACGGAATCTAAATTTTTATATGACTTCTTGAGTGAAAGAAGTTCAATAAGAAAAAGTAACGCCGTACATTAGCTTGTGTGAAGAAAAAAAAACGGTTCAGTTATTCGCATAATCTGCGAGTTATTACTTTCCTTATATACATAATGTATAAGGAAAGTATTGTGACGGGGTCGAAAATTCGAATTCGAGTTTTCGACGGGAGAGCACGCTTCAAGCATCCCTGATCACGAATCAAACATTTTTGAAGTGATGTATGTGTGTGTGTGTGTGTGTGTGTGTGAAAGTATGTGTGTGTGTGTGTGTGTGTCAGTGAGTCTGTGGAGACGATAACTGACGAACGAATGGACCGATTCGAACGAAATTTGGGACAAAAATCACAATCCGTAAACACTGGAAGCCTATTGTTTTTATACGCAATCAAATGTTCAGAACCCCCTAAATTTTCGAGGGAAATTTTGAAAAAATCGTCAAAAAATCAAAACTACTGATAAAGTTGCGCAAATAGATATTTCTTATGCAATTTTTTATTAGAAAACGATTGACATAAATTTTAAAACGCTAACATAAACTGTTCTCGAGATATTGCACATTTTTCAAAAAAATTAACAAAATGTCAAATAAAATAAAAAAAAATATTTCCTATTGAGAAACATGTTCACTTTTCATATGTAAGACCATGCGATAAATTCGGTGACATCATTTTCGTGGAACTAGCTCGTTCGATTCATGAAAAAAGATACTTTGAATAATACTTTTGTATTTGAATGCCACTAGTCATTTATCTGCTGTAAGAATAACTTATTTCTCCGTCCATAACGCTTGGCGATATTTTGGTGACGAATTTGGCGGAATATCGCCAACTTGGCGACATTTTTAATTGTTACCAAATTAACAAAAATCTCGCCAAATGGATAAAAATGACGCCAAATCAATGAAAATGACGACTAATTGAAGGAAATTCAATATCTTGGAAAGAATATAAATATCTACTATAAGAATACCATTTTTTTAACTGTAAAAGTAGTAAATTCATTGCATTATATAACGAAAGTCATGTGTTGCCCACATCAGATTTTTTCTTATTAAAAATCGGAAATTTTCCTCCAACAAATCCAGGGCCAACGCAAATAAAACTGCGCAAACACGTTTCATGCAATATCTGGCTTTAATTTGTAATCATCTCCTGTAGAACAATTCAGAGTCCAGAGTAAACCATTTCCAATTTTAGATTATTTTGGTAGATATTTTTCGTTATTTATATTGTAAATTATTATAAATATCTTCACGGACAATGCATATGAAACTGCACAGTGCAACTGTTTTTAATTGAATTGTTTTTAATTGCTCTAGGGACCGCAAGAGACCGTACAAAACTTTATATCCTTTTTTTAAGAAAATACCACCCATCGAAAAAAATTACATGAAGTAATTTTGTATTTAATATTAATAAACATTGAAATTAGAAGTATGTATCTCAAACTAATTGCCAAAACTCGAAAAGCGCCATTAACTATGTTGAAACACATAGTATAATAAAATATATAGATGAAAATATGTTGATATTAGAGAATCTAAATTTCTGAAAACAGTTAAAAGTCATTTTTCACTAAATTACAAAACTTTATTTCAAGGGGTTTGCCAGTGCGGCTAATCGATTGATGCACTAAAAATGACATTTTGATAACGGATAAAATACCTTTTTTCCCTATAGGGGCAATATGAAATTGTCGGACAAGTCAACCATGTAGGTCCCTGTGAGCTAATATTAATACAGGTAAAATGGTGTTAATATCATGATTAAAATGCAAGGTATTTCGCTTGGATCCAATTCTTGCCAATTGTTAATAAAATATGTTTTATTTCCTCTTGCATCTATGATGATTAAATAGAGTTATGCTTTTCTTCTTCCAAAGTCAAGATCTTAAAATTTTATTCCCTAAAGGATTTTATTTAAATTGCTGGTACAAGATAATCTCAGGCATCTATAAAACTCAATAGGATACATGGCATTAGATTAATTGATAAAATGGCTTTAACATTTATTGTACAAATAAATGTGTAGCAGAATTGTTTTTAGACCTGTCGCTTAAATTAATTTTCTGGGATAAAAAAGAATATCCATTGAATTCATATATTATTTTCAAATTAAAATTGATAATATTTTTGTCTATGAAGTTTAAATATGTAATATTTATTTAAGGATTTCATATTCGGTTCTTATATTCTGTGATTGTTCGTGTGTGTGAGAGAGATAGGTGAGTAAAAGAGTTGCGATAGAACTGAGAGAAAGAGTTGCCATAGAACTGGGAGAAAGAGATAGCTGATAGAAAGAGTGAGCGGGGGGGGGGGAAGATAGCTGATAGAAAGAGTGAGCGGGGGGGAGATAGGTTGACAAAGAAACTGCATAATTTGTAAATTTTGTAAAAAAAAAGGTTTTTCACTGTAGTATAAGGTTTCAGAAATATTTAAAATATTCTTTTTAGATGATTTTAGTATATATTCAATAAAAGTACTATACCTGGTCTACCTAACTGATATAAGTAATTCCCTAAACTGTAAAGTGCATAATTAATGGTAATATGAAAATCACGCAAATGTCAAACAGGAAAAGCATACATACATTTTATGACCCTGAGTTGTACAAACTGAAATAACATGTTGATGGACTAAATAAAGGATCAATGACTAAGGTGAATGCGCTAAGTGAAGGAGCAAAATATGTCCTCAATATTTCGTTGATACTCTTGAAATTACACCCTGACAACGTTCTGGCACACAGTTTCTAAATCAACATCTGGATATTCGAGAGCACACATAAGTGATACCACCCCCTTACAACTCAATGCTATTGCATTTGGATTTCAATTGTGTCTGCAAAAGCACTGAAAATAATTGCATGAATTATCTTGACATTGCTATTTATATACAAGAAAACTTAATAAAAACTGATATTTATGACAAGTGAACATCAATTTCAATTCAGTGTTGAATTCTTCCCTCACTATTTTTCTTACATAAGTAAGCAAGTGTTTAAAATCTAATTATTTACGATATGCCACTATATGCCAGAAAAACAGTATCTATAATCACATATTAAAGCACTTTGCTGGCTACAATTTTCCTACATACTAGGTACATTGTTGTATTATATATGTATTCAAATAGCTGAGGTAACTTCAATTATTTTTTAACTCCCTGAGTATGCACTGCGTATTAACCCGTTTTAGTCTCTTCCTATATAACTCATTGGTTTACACTCTCTTTATCCGGGCGCGGTAGCCCATTGGTTAGCGCGCTGGAGTTGCACTCGGTAGGCCCGGGTTCGATTCCAGCCACTGCCAAAACTGCCGCCGTGTTCACGCGGAGTACGATCACGTTAAACATGTGGGTCCGTAAGTCCTTCCGAGAGGTTGGTGGTAGGGGAAGGAGGGTACGGTCCCTGTGGATGCCTCCCCCACTGGGTTCCGGTCTAAATTGGGTGGCACTTCCCGGCCGCCCAAACGGTTACCTTACACCTTTCTGGTAGGTCGGACGGTCTGGGTCTCAACAACAACAACTCTCTTTATCCAACAATTTCTAGTCCACTAAAATCAAGTGCATTTGCTTTCTACACATGGTACGATAACATGCTGGCGAGATTAGCAGGATATGTATGTTATGTACTTTCCTATGTAGGCGGGATTTGCAGGATATTCATGTTTTATTTTTGATATTTTATGATTGCTATTATTGATAATTATCTCCTGGTATCGTTTTTCTATGGATCTGAATTTTGTCCTTTATTGGGCACAATTTGGCTACATTTTAACCATGTGGTATATGCAATCACAGAAACAATGTAATTTAGTATATCTGTTAGAGTGTGCCTCTTACGGAATTTCTAGTAAACATAATTTTCATCGGTTGTCATAAATACTTATAAAATGTTCCAAAGGTTTACATTTTCAAACCTCACTAATCACTTTTTGGATATAATTGTTCATTAACTAGTGAAAGTTGTTTTCAATGTGTGTTTTTCATAGGCTAACGATTTGATATTGTATATGCAGGTACTATTTTATGATATATAGGGTGTCCCCAAAACATTGACCTCGGCTTTTATTCCTTAATAGTGATCTTAGACATATATAATAAATTACAAAGTTGCGTAAAAAAGGTACAGAATTTTATGACATCGATTAAAATTTTCACGGGGATTAAAATTTAAGAAATACAAAATTTAAATTTTTATACGGCCCCCATACAAAAACATTTCCAATGAGTAAAATGTACACTAATAAGGTGATGTACAAAATTGCAGCATTTTATCATAAACAGTCCCAGAGATATGAAAAGACAAAGATGCTGAATTAAACAACTTTTCGATGTATCGACATGGGTTCTCAGAGGCATGTCAGCAGATCGCGTTTCAGGGGTCATACACAAATTCCGAAAGAAAACAATGATTACTTAAATAAATAATAATTTTGCTATTTATTGGTTTAAAAGTATCTGTGCAGAAATAATAACTTTACACAAAGACTACACAGTTTCTTGAAAATGGTTTCCATCCATGCCAATACAGAGCTGCATTCGTCTGATAATATTTATGTACACTCGATCAAGTTGTTGTTCGGTGATGTCACGACAACCATCTTGAATGCTTTGTTGCAACTATGCTTTATTTAAGGAGGTGACAGATAAACAGTTGTGCGTAAACGATTCCACACATAAAAATCTATAGGCGTTAAATCAGCCGGACTAAGGGGAAATTCGACTGGTCCATTTAAGCCAATCCACTTGTATGGAAACTCGTTATTTAACCAGTGTTTCACAGCACTAGATGGTAAGCGAAAGATCCGTCCTGTTGAAACCAAACAGGTGGAAGTTTTGTTAGGGGGAGTTCATCCATAATATCAGGAATAACCGCACTCAGAATCTCATTAACATATCTGTCACCAGTCAACGTAGCATCATACATTATGGGTCCAAGCAAACGGTTTCTGAAAATACTACACCATACATTCACAGAAAATTGATTCTGACGATGAATATCACGTACCGCGAATGGAATTGTGTCAGACCAGAAGTGTTTATTTTGAGGATTTATGCACCCATCTTGTTTAAAAAGCACTCGTCAGTCAAAATTACGTTTTTCAGGATAGAGGGATTTGCATATTCCTGATTTAGAGCCCAATTACAAAAATCTAGACGACGTTGATAATCTGTTGGCTCATGTCCTTGCAAACCATAAATGATAAACGGATGCCATTTATTCAGTCTCAGTATTCTCCACACTGTTACACGTGGTACGTTCATTTCTGAAGCAGCGGTACGAACACTACTAAGTGGATGACTGTAAAAGTAAGCAAAAATTTCAATTTCTACATCAGTTGAGTGAAGGCTGGGCCTACCAAGTCCACCTACACAATATACGCTTCCTCTTTCAGGCACTCGTTGCACCAATCAGGAAACAAATCTCCCAGAAGGATGTTCAGAATTGGGAAAAGTACGTTGATATTCCCGTGTAGTTTCGTTAACACTGCCATTACATAAACTGTACAGCATAAGCATTTCAAAAAGTTTCAGACTGCCGGGCTGCGCGTGCTATGCTTGCATAAGCCAGGCTATCAATGGTAGAGAAAAAACAACTTTCTCATGTGATGATGCGTCTGTTGCAATTGTGTGATGCACCGATCAGTGGCAGATATTTGCATATGCATACATTTCTAAGCTGTTTTCAAGTTCATTTTGATTGTGCCATTTCCAAGTTTTATTCTGTAATAAATCATGTAAAATTTTAAGGTATTTTTCAGGAAGCATATTTTTGAAAGATTGTAAACAAATCTAAAGATAAGAGGCAGATATTATTTGCCTATGACACATTTCTGCGCTAAGTCATTTGTACTCATGCTGTAAACATTTACATTTTAATTTGTGATTAATCCCTCACAAAATTTGTTTAAACATATCTCTGGGACGTTTTATGATAAAATGCTGAGATTTTGTACATCACCTTATTAGTGTATGGGGCACGTTTTACTCATTGGAAATGTTTTTGTACGGGGGCCGCATAAAAATTTAAATATTGTATTTCTTCAAATTTAATCCCCTGAAAATGTTTATCGAATTCATAAAATCCTGTACCTTTTTTTACGCTACTTTGTAATTTATTATATATGTCTAAGATCAACATATAAGGAATAAAAACCGAGGTCAGTGTTTTGGGACACCCTCTATATACCTATGAGATATATACTCGTGTATGATATACAAGATAACTATGATATACATATATAATATACCGGGTGATCCAAATTAAAGAAGAGCAGTTCAGATTTCTCTTGAAAAACTACTAGGTGAATCACAACCAAATTTCCCAAACATATTTACTTGAGTATGGTGTTTCTGAAGGAAAAAGTACTTCGAATTTCGGCCGTCAGGGGTGAAATTTGTTGCTGCTGTTCCTGAAACTTGCATATTGCCTAATTTATCTAACAAGTATCGGCAAAAAGAGTTCCTAAGATTACAAATCGTGAGTGGACCTCTACATAGAAAACTTTTAACTGTCGAAATTCCTTAAGTGCAACAGAACGTATGCATTGATGTTTACTTGATAGAAGAGTTTAATAGGTTACGCACAATCAGATAAAGCGCGTTTCATGACCTGTCGCCTGAAGTGAATTTGTGAAAAAAAAAGGTTTTGGGACTCCTTTTATAGGCTGCGGTTATAAGATATGTTTCGCAATATGCAAATTACGGCAAAATTTGATTTCACGGCCGAAATTTGATCTATGTATCTTCTGATATCAAACTGCATACTAGGGACAGTATGTGTGCGGCGAAATTTGGTGGCAATTCGTCCAGTAGTTTTTCCTACAGAGATGTTTGAACTCGTCTTTAATTTGGATCACCTTGTATATATATATATACATATATATATATATATATACACATATATATATATATATACACATATATATATATATATATACACATATATATACATATATATATACACACATATATAAGTAGTTATAAATTGGGGGTTCACCGGCGGATCGGGGAGGTGCAGCAAGTGCAGCAGGAGGAGTGACCCTCTTTGGGAGGAGGGTCCCTCTTTGGGAGGATGCCTCTTTGGAGTGTCTTCCCTCTTTTGAGAGGAAGCTCCTCTCAGAGGGTCTTGAGACCCCCAGGAGGGAGGATGCCCCCCTCCCCTCTTTTGGAAGTTTGGTGAGGTGCAGCACCGGATGCCTCTCTTGGGAGGATGCCTCCGCCCAAAGAGGGCAATTGCGAAAGTCTTTCAGAGAGGCCTGATGACTCATACGGAGTGAGTTTCACTCTTGAGAGTGAATGTCACAATCGCTGACTGACCCTTGACCTGAGGAAGAAGTTTCAAGGGATGTCGCAATCGATGACTGAGCATCACACAATCTGGAAATGACGTGTGGCAATCAGCGATTGATAACCTTAGAAGTGACCTTTGACAAGAACACACGTCCTCCCTCTCTGCTGGTCAGCGACAGACTGAAAGATCTTATCAGCGTGAAGTAGTTAAAGCGCCCTCTGGCGAATTTTGATGAAGTGCTGCCATCTATCGGCATTTTTTTTCCCAAAAGAATTTAATGTTTCACTTGTCAGGAGCTGGATTCGATCTTGGGTCCAACTGATTAGAAGCCGCGCGTCTTACCGCTGTGCCAAAGCACCCGTGCTTTATAGGCAGTTAACTTCGAAGTGTACCTTATCAGTGGAAGTTAGATTATTTTTCAAAGTTCATTCGAATAGCGATGCAAGGGTGCGTTTTAAAACAGAATGTTACGGAGTGAATATAAATATGTATATTATAACATTATGATTTTTTTTTTAAAACAAATGTATACACAAACTTTAAAAACACGAATGTAATAATTAGCTAAAATTGTATTCAGTGGATTTTTTTTTTTAAATAAATCAATACGATTTTTATAATAATAACGAAATGATTTCGAATGTTTAAAAACAAATTGATTACGGATTTCCAATGAACACACAAATTGTGTTCAGTGGACACACAAATTGTGTTCAATGAATACGATTCGACCATTTTAAGTGTTGTGTATCTAAAAACAAATGTATACACAAACTTTAAAAACACGAATGTAATAATTAGCTAAAATTGTATTCAGTGGATTTTTTTTTTTTTTTTAAATAAATCTAACTATCAATATAATTTTTTTAAAAAATGATTTGAATACACCCAAGTATAGTTACGCATTTTCAAAATGGTGTTAAGTGAATAGCATTCGACCATTCTGAGTGTTGTGTATCTAAAAACAAATGTATACACAAACTTTAAAAACATGAATGTAATACATAGCTGAAATTATGTTTTGTGAACAGGATTCGACCCTTTCAAGTGTTGTGTATCTAAAAACAAATGTATACACAAACTTTAAAAACATGAATGTAATACATAGCTGAAATTATGTTTTGTGAACAGGATTCGACCATTCTAAGTGTGTGTGTGTGATTTTTGAAAAATAAATCTAACAGTATATAAAAATAATAATAATGAAAATTAGAACTCACAGAACGACGTCTTCACTACCCGCTGGTCAAACTTCAAATGAGTGATACACTCTCATTACGCTATTAAAAATTAGATATTATCTATAATGACGTCAGCAGTATGAGGTGTTGCCACCTATTTTTTCTAATAATATATTTTAATAGTTGGATACTTCAATGGTACACGTAATCTGAAATACATCGTTTTAATGATATTACGCATTGAATATGATTCGGCCATTTTTAAAATGGTGGATGTAATTGAAATATCGAAGTTTAGAATTTAACAAACTAACGAATTTTCACCCCCAAAAATTTTAGCATTCAGTTTAAATAAAACCCAATGAATATGATATCACCATTTTAACATCGTAATTTTACTACCATTATAGAACTTAGAAGTGAGTGTACATTATTTTTTTCAGGACACCAACACATTTTAAAATCTATTGAATAGGAATAGACCATTTTGCACATACATGTACCTAGATTTCAACACCCGGTATTAAAACCTGCTAAACATGAAACGAGTAAGTATTGTGTGAGATTTTATCACACTAACTTTCAAACTTTTTAAATTTTTAAAAATGTCCGAAATAGTTGTATTTCATCGGTAGACATAAATTGTATGGAACACATTTTTATGAAAAAAATATCTGTTTCGACAGCTTTTAAAAATAGATTTCTACAGTTGTACACTACGGTTCTAGAATTTTCTAGAATTTTCTAAATACGAATCGACTGTTTGAACTACCAATGGTGGTTTTACCGATGCAAATATTTACAGGACAAATATTTCAATGAAACCGAACTTAGTTGAAGCTTCTAAGTTTGAATATTTAGAATCATTTCATATAATTTTTATATTCACATTGAAAATAGTTAACAAAATTGGAACTCACGGAGGGACAACTTACTGTCCACACTCCAAATGAGTGATACACTCTTATTACATTATTAAAAATTAGATCTTATCTATAATGATGTCATTATGTTGCCGTATTGCCACCACACAATTATTCTTTCCAAATTATGCATTTTTTCTTTTTTCTTTTTAATAACTTGCTACTGTCTTATGCTATCCATTTTTTTTTTTTTTCATATAAGCAGATATTCCACATACCTTCTAAATGTTAAGTTGTAATTTAAAAAAAAAAAAGCATTAGAGGTGTATTTTACGTCTGAATTCGTCCAAGTGGAAATCCGACAATTGCAAATGCATGATTGCATCCTCACATTTCAATAGACACCACTAAAATGTGTGGATCTTATTTTGAAAAAGCTGCTCTCAGAAAGAATATGTATATGAATACATATTTTCCATAAATATACCCCCTCCCCCCCCACAATACACACAACATGCAGGCCAAAGACTCACCCAAAATACATTCCAAATCGGCTCTATAGCTTATCGCGCTTATCAGTGTAACAGATAGTGACCCAAGTTCATGTTCGCAAAGCGAGTTAATTGCAATGTTATTGTTTTAAGCAGTTCCCATATTTAAATGAAAAATTTATCAAATTATACAATACATACAAGAGCTGGAAGATCATAGCATTTCAATATTATAGAATACTCACGAATGTTTTTTTTTCCCCATTTAAAATTATCAAATTTTAATGCAATTTGACAAAAATTGCACAATACTTAGTGTATGACTATCAAATAAGAGCTAGGTTTTATTGTTACAACAACGTTTAAGATCATTAAACGAGTATATATATATATATATATTTTTTTTTTTAAAGAAGAATAGTATATAACTTACTGTTTTTAAGGATAGGTGATTGTTAACATTGAATTTAAATGAATGAGTGACCCTCTGAGACAAGTACAGTACATTGCAATAACATTAAAAAATATGAAAGATATGCAATTAACACCTTAAAAGAAACATGTAATGAGTTTTGATATCTCAATACGAGACATTATTGACATGCACATAGAAATGTCACAATTTTGTGGCTGTAGGTGCTCCATAAGACCCCTCTGCTCTTAATAAATGATCCCATTTGAATGTACATATTTAACAACACACAGAAAATGACAGGACCACAACAAAATTTTACACCTATTACAGAATAACTCCCAACTTCGTAGATTTTTAAGAAACTACAGTCGAATTTTCACCGATTCTTAGAGATTGAAACACATCATTGTTTATGAATCTTCATACTTTAGAGAATGGAACATAAATTAGCATTTATTTTGAATGAATTCAGAATTTTGACATTGATTATAAATTTATGATTTAAACTCTGTAAAGTGTAAATATCTTTTGTCATGAAACTCACGCTGTAGACATTTGATATGATTCGAATAAATCTATTTTTAATTTTTTATATTTTATTTTAAAAAGTGAGATTAGTAAACCTGTTACACTTGAATGCATAGATACATAACTCACAACAATATAACATTTCTTAAATGGAACATGCTAAAAAAAAAAAAAAATTTAGCTAATGAGTATAAATAAGGAATTCAATTTGAAAGATAAAAACCATTTAATGAATCTATTATTAATGAAATACACATTAACCATTATCACTTGTACATTTAAACAAATAAGTTAAAATAATTTCCTTATCGCACTTTCATAGTCCTCTGATTTGAATGACTCGAAAAAATTTCTATCATAGCAGTAAAAGACTTCTTCACCACGCAACAAAACTTTCTTAGCAATGTTATTAATGTCAAGATTTAGAAGTACTTGTTCAGACACTCTGTCAAACATTTGTAATGGAGTGCTGTAAAGACATTCATGGTAACTTAAATCTTCAACTTGACCAACACAGCCAACACATTTGAAAAGTTTTCTTACATGACACATGATGTTGTCATGAATACAAGAGATTAATTGTTCGAATGCAAAATTTTTGTCACAAATAAGTGATGGTAGAAAGGTTATAGTGTTCTTTATTTTTAATATTTGAGCAGGAAGCCACTCTATAAATATACTTTCTCGAAGATGTATACTAATGTTCTTAACACTATTCTGTAAACATGCTATTTGATTTTTATCTAAGGTAATATGACACTGTGTTAGACAAAATTTTGAATCATATAATTGAATTATTTTCTGCAGATGCAATTTTCCGTTGTCATTGAAACAGAACAACTCATTGCGACTGACGAAAGAGGTATCTACATATAGAATATTGAACGACCACAATTTTTGAGAAAATTCACTCCATGTAGCCGGTGACAGTGTAACACCTTCACGCGTAGGCTGTAATTCATTTCGATCGTTAGAGAGATATTTCCATATATACACTTTTAACTTCCCATGACGAAGTTTCAAATACACATACACATTAGAACCTAAATGCCAACGACGGAGTGCATCTTGCATAAAATCTGAAGAAGTAGATTCAGTCGAAACTGATTCTGCATTGGAAGATAACAGTCCACTATGTGTTAGAGCACAAGAAAGCAGATCATGAGTTAAGTTTTGAACCTCGGTGAGAACTTGTGAATTGACAACGGTAGATGTTTCTGCTGGGGTTTTGGAAGACATAAGATAGGTTTCTAACCAATCCACAGCAAATTTTTGTGAGGGTGAATTAATCACATCTGAGACAATGTCCACAGATTTTGTTTCTTCTAGGGCAGGAACAGTCAACTCCGCACTATTTACACTAGAAATTATTTGCTCGAGTGATGGCATACTTTGAATTTTAGACATTCTTTTTAGATAGTAACATCCAACTACGACATTCACAGTATAAGATTTATTTTTAAAACACTAACATCTTAAAACATTATAATTTTGTCACAGCTATGAGCGAAGCAAACCTATCCACACAACCTCCAAAGTTGAAATGACTTATCAAACAACTTCATAAGTATAATCACGTAACCTAAATCGAGTGTCGTGTGCAAACAGGTCACATAAGATATGAAGTGATTAGAACTTATAATTTTTAATGAATCGTACAACATTAGATTGTGGTAAATACAATTGTTATCTACATGAGAAAATTTCTATATTATTTCATTCAGCTTCGAAATCATAGAGTGAAAATATGTACCAAACTTACTTAAAGTTCCGAATTTTAAATCACATTAACATTATATACTTAGAAAAATTTTATATATATTTTTATAACTTTAGGTGATATGTATCACGCGGAATATACAAGAATAACTACCAAAAACACGAAAATAACTAACAGTATGAGGCCTTCACAAGTCGGCATCCAAACTAGAAATGAACGATAAACACACTAATTGCAACAATTAGATGAGAGCTTATCAGTTCTTATCTTATCTAAGATTCCACATAAAATGACGTCATCACTCCAAAGTTCACAAGATGACGTCATTGGTCCAAGGTTCGCAAGATAGCCATTTGGCCTTTTAAAATTAAGAAGTAATTAAAATTTTACTATCGATTTTTAATTACTTCTTAATTTTAAAAGGCCAAATGGCTATCTTGCGAACCTTGGACCAATGACGTCATCTTGTGAACTTTGGAGTGATGACGTCATTTTATGTGGAATCTTAGATAAGATAAGAACTGATAAGCTCTCATCTAATTGTTGCAATTAGTGTGTTTATCGTTCATTTCTAGTTTGGATGCCGACTTGTGAAGGCCTCATACTGTTAGTTATTTTCGTGTTTTTGGTAGTTATTCTTGTATATTCCGCGTGATACATATCACCTAAAGTTATAAAAATATATATAAAATTTTTCTAAGTATATAATGTTAATGTGATTTAAAATTCGGAACTTTAAGTAAGTTTGGTACATATTTTCACTCTATGATTTCGAAGCTGAATGAAATAATATAGAAATTTTCTCATGTAGATAACAATTGTATTTACCACAATCTAATGTTGTACGATTCATTAAAAATTATAAGTTCTAATCACTTCATATCTTATGTGACCTGTTTGCACACGACACTCGATTTAGGTTACGTGATTATACTTATGAAGTTGTTTGATAAGTCATTTCAACTTTGGAGGTTGTGTGGATAGGTTTGCTTCGCTCATAGCTGTGACAAAATTATAATGTTTTAAGATGTTAGTGTTTTAAAAATAAATCTTATACTGTGAATGTCGTAGTTGGATGTTACTATCTAAAAAGAATGTCTAAAATTCAAAGTATGCCATCACTCGAGCAAATAATTTCTAGTGTAAATAGTGCGGAGTTGACTGTTCCTGCCCTAGAAGAAACAAAATCTGTGGACATTGTCTCAGATGTGATTAATTCACCCTCACAAAAATTTGCTGTGGATTGGTTAGAAACCTATCTTATGTCTTCCAAAACCCCAGCAGAAACATCTACCGTTGTCAATTCACAAGTTCTCACCGAGGTTCAAAACTCAACTCATGATCTGCTTTCTTGTGCTCTAACACATAGTGGACTGTTATCTTCCAATGCAGAATCAGTTTCGACTGAATCTACTTCTTCAGATTTTATGCAAGATGCACTCCGTCGTTGGCATTTAGGTTCTAATGTGTATGTGTATTTGAAACTTCGTCATGGGAAGTTAAAAGTGTATATATGGAAATATCTCTCTAACGATCGAAATGAATTACAGCCTACGCGTGAAGGTGTTACACTGTCACCGGCTACATGGAGTGAATTTTCTCAAAAATTGTGGTCGTTCAATATTCTATATGTAGATACCTCTTTCGTCAGTCGCAATGAGTTGTTCTGTTTCAATGACAACGGAAAATTGCATCTGCAGAAAATAATTCAATTATATGATTCAAAATTTTGTCTAACACAGTGTCATATTACCTTAGATAAAAATCAAATAGCATGTTTACAGAATAGTGTTAAGAACATTAGTATACATCTTCGAGAAAGTATATTTATAGAGTGGCTTCCTGCTCAAATATTAAAAATAAAGAACACTATAACCTTTCTACCATCACTTATTTGTGACAAAAATTTTGCATTCGAACAATTAATCTCTTGTATTCATGACAACATCATGTGTCATGTAAGAAAACTTTTCAAATGTGTTGGCTGTGTTGGTCAAGTTGAAGATTTAAGTTACCATGAATGTCTTTACAGCACTCCATTACAAATGTTTGACAGAGTGTCTGAACAAGTACTTCTAAATCTTGACATTAATAACATTGCTAAGAAAGTTTTGTTGCGTGGTGAAGAAGTCTTTTACTGCTATGATAGAAATTTTTTCGAGTCATTCAAATCAGAGGACTATGAAAGTGCGATAAGGAAATTATTTTAACTTATTTGTTTAAATGTACAAGTGATAATGGTTAATGTGTATTTCATTAATAATAGATTCATTAAATGGTTTTTATCTTTCAAATTGAATTCCTTATTTATACTCATTAGCTAAATTTTTTTTTTTTTTAGCATGTTCCATTTAAGAAATGTTATATTGTTGTGAGTTATGTATCTATGCATTCAAGTGTAACAGGTTTACTAATCTCACTTTTTAAAATAAAATATAAAAAATTAAAAATAGATTTATTCGAATCATATCAAATGTCTACAGCGTGAGTTTCATGACAAAAGATATTTACACTTTACAGAGTTTAAATCATAAATTTATAATCAATGTCAAAATTCTGAATTCATTCAAAATAAATGCTAATTTATGTTCCATTCTCTAAAGTATGAAGATTCATAAACAATGCTGTGTTTCAATCTCTAAGAATCGGTGAAAATTCGACTGTAGTTTCTTAAAAATCTACGAAGTTGGGAGTTATTCTGTAATAGGTGTAAAATTTTGTTGTGGTCCTGTCATTTTCTGTGTGTTGTTAAATATGTACATTCAAATGGGATCATTTATTAAGAGCAGAGGGGTCTTATGGAGCACCTACAGCCACAAAATTGTGACATTTCTATGTGCATGTCAATAATGTCTCGTATTGAGATATCAAAACTCATTACATGTTTCTTTTAAGGTGTTAATTGCATATCTTTCATATTTTTTAATGTTATTGCAATGTACTGTACTTGTCTCAGAGGGTCACTCATTCATTTAAATTCAATGTTAACAATCACCTATCCTTAAAAACAGTAAGTTATATACTATTCTTCTTTAAAAAAAAAAATATATATATATATATATACTCGTTTAATGATCTTAAACGTTGTTGTAACAATAAAACCTAGCTCTTATTTGATAGTCATACACTAAGTATTGTGCAATTTTTGTCAAATTGCATTAAAATTTGATAATTTTAAATGGGGAAAAAAAAACATTCGTGAGTATTCTATAATATTGAAATGCTATGATCTTCCAGCTCTTGTATGTATTGTATAATTTGATAAATTTTTCATTTAAATATGGGAACTGCTTAAAACAATAACATTGCAATTAACTCGCTTTGCGAACATGAACTTGGGTCACTATCTGTTACACTGATAAGCGCGATAAGCTATAGAGCCGATTTGGAATGTATTTTGGGTGAGTCTTTGGCCTGCATGTTGTGTGTATTGTGGGGGGGGAGGGGGTATATTTATGGAAAATATGTATTCATATACATATTCTTTCTGAGAGCAGCTTTTTCAAAATAAGATCCACACATTTTAGTGGTGTCTATTGAAATGTGAGGATGCAATCATGCATTTGCAATTGTCGGATTTCCACTTGGACGAATTCAGACGTAAAATACACCTCTAATGCTTTTTTTTTTTTAAATTACAACTTAACATTTAGAAGGTATGTGGAATATCTGCTTATATGAAAAAAAAAAAAAATGGATAGCATAAGACAGTAGCAAGTTATTAAAAAGAAAAAAGAAAAAATGCATAATTTGGAAAGAATAATTGTGTGGTGGCAATACGGCAACATAATGACATCATTATAGATAAGATCTAATTTTTAATAATGTAATAAGAGTGTATCACTCATTTGGAGTGTGGACAGTAAGTTGTCCCTCCGTGAGTTCCAATTTTGTTAACTATTTTCAATGTGAATATAAAAATTATATGAAATGATTCTAAATATTCAAACTTAGAAGCTTCAACTAAGTTCGGTTTCATTGAAATATTTGTCCTGTAAATATTTGCATCGGTAAAACCACCATTGGTAGTTCAAACAGTCGATTCGTATTTAGAAAATTCTAGAAAATTCTAGAACCGTAGTGTACAACTGTAGAAATCTATTTTTAAAAGCTGTCGAAACAGATATTTTTTTCATAAAAATGTGTTCCATACAATTTATGTCTACCGATGAAATACAACTATTTCGGACATTTTTAAAAATTTAAAAAGTTTGAAAGTTAGTGTGATAAAATCTCACACAATACTTACTCGTTTCATGTTTAGCAGGTTTTAATACCGGGTGTTGAAATCTAGGTACATGTATGTGCAAAATGGTCTATTCCTATTCAATAGATTTTAAAATGTGTTGGTGTCCTGAAAAAAATAATGTACACTCACTTCTAAGTTCTATAATGGTAGTAAAATTACGATGTTAAAATGGTGATATCATATTCATTGGGTTTTATTTAAACTGAATGCTAAAATTTTTGGGGGTGAAAATTCGTTAGTTTGTTAAATTCTAAACTTCGATATTTCAATTACATCCACCATTTTAAAAATGGCCGAATCATATTCAATGCGTAATATCATTAAAACGATGTATTTCAGATTACGTGTACCAAATCAGACCCTTGAAGTATCCAACTATTAAAATATATTATTAGAAAAAATAGGTGGCAACACCTCATACTGGTGATGATAAGATCTAATTTTTAATAGCGTAATGAGAGTGTCTCACTCATTTGAAGTTTGACCAGCGGGTAGTGAAGACGTCGTTCTGTGAGTTCTAATTTTCATTATTATTTTATATACTTTTAGATTTATTTTTCAAAAATCACACACACACACACACACTTAGAATGGTTGAATCCTGTTCACAAAACATAATTTCAGCTATGTATTACATTCATGTTTTTAAAGTTTGTGTATACATTTGTTTTTAGATACACAACACTTAAAATGGTCGAATCGTATTCATGTAACACCATTTTTGTGTCCACGGAACACAATTTGTGTGTTCATCCGTAATCAATTTGTTTTTAAACATTCGAAATCATTTTTAAAAAAATTATATTGATAGTTAGATTTATTTAAAAAAAAAAAAAAAAAAAAATCCACTGAATACAATTTTAGCTAATTATTACATTCGTGTTTTTAAAGTTTGTGTATACATTTGTTTTTAGATACACAACACTCAGAATGGTCGAATGGTATTCACTTAACACCATTTTTGTGTCCACGGAACACAATTTGTGTGTTCATTGGAAATCCGTAATCAATTTGTTTTTAAACATTCGAAATCATTTCGTTATTATTATAAAAATCGTATTGATTTATTTTTAAAAAAAAAAAAAATCCACTGAATACAATTTTAGCTAATTATTACATTCGTGTTTTTAAAGTTTGTGTATACATTTGTTTAAAAAAAAATCATTGTGTTATAATATACATATTTATATTCACTCCGTAACATTCTGTTTTAAAACGCACCCTTGCATCGCTATTCGAATGAACTTTGAAAAATAATCTAACTTCCACTGATAAGGTACACTTCGAAGTTAACTGCCTATAAAGCACGGGTGCTTTGGCACAGCGGTAAGACGCGCGACTTCTAATCAGTTGGACCCAAGATCGAATCCAGCTCCTGACAAGTGAAACATTAAATTCTTTTGGGAAAAAAAATGCCGATAGATGGCAGCACTTCATCAAAATTCGCCAGAGGGCGCTTTAACTACTTCACGCTGATAAGATCTTTCAGTCTGTCGCTGACCAGCAGAGAGGGAGGACGTGTGCTAAGGAGCTCCAAGGCGCGACACGTCATTTCCAGATTGTTCGATTGCGACATCCCTTGAAACTTCTTCCTCAGGTCAAGGGTCGGTCAGCGATTGCGACATCGCTTGAAACCACTTCCTCAGGTCAGTCAGCGATTGTGACATTCCCTCTCAAGAGTGAAACTCACTCCGTATGAGTCATCATGCCTCTCTGAAAGACTTCGCAATTGCCCTCTTCCGAAAGAGGCATCCTCTCAAAAGAGGCATCACCAAACTTCGAAAAGAGGGGAGGGGGGCAGTGAGAGGCATCCTCCTGGGGGTCTAAAGACCCTCTGAGAGGGGCATCCTCCCAAAAGAGGGAAGACACTCCAAAGAGGCATCCTCCCAAAGAGGGACCCTCCTCCAGGGGGTGCAGCACCCCAGCACCTCCTGCGGCCCCTCAACTGTCATTTCTCTTCTACTTGGGTGTTTTCATTAAATGATTAGCTTA
>CATNUR010000073.1:0-31505 GCA_951213105.1 Amaurobius ferox
GATCGAAAAACTGAGAAAATTTTCCCTGGGCTTAACCCTACGTCCACTTTTTAAATACCTTCATTTTGATATGCATTGTGTTTCAGATCTGCTCGCTCACGCTCTCCCTCTCTCAGATTTTTTTCTATTTCTCCCTCTCTTCCCCGTTTTTTTTTCTTCCTCTCGGTCTGCTCCTCTCGGCGTGCGCGCGAAGTCCTCCGTCGCTCCCGGCCGCGGGGAGGGGCCTTTTTCCCAGTTTCGCGCTGCGCGCGAAACTGGGAAAAGCAAAGGGGCGGCCGACCGCGACTGCGGACTTTGCGCGCACGCCTCGAGGAGCAGACCGAGAGGAAGAAAAGAGAGCACAAATCCTTTTTATGCCAGCCGTTCGAGAGTTTTTCAGTTGGTTCCAACATTAATATTAAAGATGGGGCCCTAACTTTTTGCCAAAAAATAGCCAAAATATTAGAGCCCAGCATTCACTTCTCAATTGAGTCAGGCCTAGGTAGCCGTCGCCTCAAACGTTCACCGCAAACGTCTGATAACTAAGCTACACCCAAGATCCATGAATGCGAACCCGAATCCTTCTCCAGCAGATTAAGCAAATGATAACATTTCGGCAGAATGCATCAGATACATAATATGCGATCGCGGACTACAATATATATATATCATTCCTAAAATATAAACCATAGTTCCATGGAATTAAAAAAAATTCTGGTAGCTAATGTCACTATTTTCACTTTTCTGGTAGCTATTTTCACTTGTTTGTTGTATATTTTAGCACGTTTCTGATGAATTTTCACACAAATCGGTTTCTTGCTGATCGAAAATATCATCGGGGGATTAGGAGTCTTTGGATCAAGATATTGTGTTTCTGACGTCATCAGCTGAACTCGCGCCCTCTTTATCTGGATTGCGAGTTGGCAATCGAATCGAATAGATTATTAGAGTTCGCTAGAATTCTGATTGGCTACTCCCTTTACAATAATTTCTGACTGTACCAGGACACATAAGCGCGAGATTTTGATAGATTCGGACTCCTCTCATCGTGCTGATTAATTCGGTATATTGTGTGAAACGGGTTACGACGAAATAATTAATTGACCCCCTTAATTAATAAACTCTAAAAATCAAAATATCTCGAAAACTAAGCCCCGGATCGAAAAACTGAGAAAATTTTCCCTGGGCTTAACCCTACGTCCACTTTTTAAATACCTTCATTTTGATATGCATTGTGTTTCAGATCTGCTCGCTCACGCTCTCCCTCTCTCAGATTTTTTTCTATTTCTCCCTCTCTTCCCCGTTTTTTTTTCTTCCTCTCGGTCTGCTCCTCTCGGCGTGCGCGCGAAGTCCTCCGTCGCTCCCGGCCGCGGGGAGGGGCCTTTTTCCCAGTTTCGCGCTGCGCGCGAAACTGGGAAAAGCAAAGGGGCGGCCGACCGCGACTGCGGACTTTGCGCGCACGCCTCGAGGAGCAGACCGAGAGGAAGAAAAGAGAGCACAAATCCTTTTTATGCCAGCCGTTCGAGAGTTTTTCAGTTGGTTCCAACATTAATATTAAAGATGGGGCCCTAACTTTTTGCCAAAAAATAGCCAAAATATTAGAGCCCAGCATTCACTTCTCAATTGAGTCAGGCCTAGGTAGCCGTCGCCTCAAACGTTCACCGCAAACGTCTGATAACTAAGCTACACCCAAGATCCATGAATGCGAACCCGAATCCTTCTCCAGCAGATTAAGCAAATGATAACATTTCGGCAGAATGCATCAGATACATAATATGCGATCGCGGACTACAATATATATATATCATTCCTAAAATATAAACCATAGTTCCATGGAATTAAAAAAAATTCTGGTAGCTAATGTCACTATTTTCACTTTTCTGGTAGCTATTTTCACTTGTTTGTTGTATATTTTAGCACGTTTCTGATGAATTTTCACACAAATCGGTTTCTTGCTGATCGAAAATATCATCGGGGGATTAGGAGTCTTTGGATCAAGATATTGTGTTTCTGACGTCATCAGCTGAACTCGCGCCCTCTTTATCTGGATTGCGAGTTGGCAATCGAATCGAATAGATTATTAGAGTTCGCTAGAATTCTGATTGGCTACTCCCTTTACAATAATTTCTGACTGTACCAGGACACATAAGCGCGAGATTTTGATAGATTCGGACTCCTCTCATCGTGCTGATTAATTCGGTATATTGTGTGAACGGGTTACGACGAAATAATTAATTGACCCCCTTAATTAATAAACTCTAAAAATCAAAATATCTCGAAAACTAAGCCCCGGATCGAAAAACTGAGAAAATTTTCCCTGGGCTTAACCCTACGTCCACTTTTTAAATACCTTCATTTTGATATGCATTGTGTTTCAGATCTGCTCGCTCACGCTCTCCCTCTCTCAGATTTTTTTCTATTTCTCCCTCTCTTCCCCGTTTTTTTTTCTTCCTCTCGGTCTGCTCCTCTCGGCGTGCGCGCGAAGTCCTCCGTCGCTCCCGGCCGCGGGGAGGGGCCTTTTTCCCAGTTTCGCGCTGCGCGCGAAACTGGGAAAAGCAAAGGGGCGGCCGACCGCGACTGCGGACTTTGCGCGCACGCCTCGAGGAGCAGACCGAGAGGAAGAAAAGAGAGCACAAATCCTTTTTATGCCAGCCGTTCGAGAGTTTTTCAGTTGGTTCCAACATTAATATTAAAGATGGGGCCCTAACTTTTTGCCAAAAAATAGCCAAAATATTAGAGCCCAGCATTCACTTCTCAATTGAGTCAGGCCTAGGTAGCCGTCGCCTCAAACGTTCACCGCAAACGTCTGATAACTAAGCTACACCCAAGATCCATGAATGCGAACCCGAATCCTTCTCCAGCAGATTAAGCAAATGATAACATTTCGGCAGAATGCATCAGATACATAATATGCGATCGCGGACTACAATATATATATATCATTCCTAAAATATAAACCATAGTTCCATGGAATTAAAAAAAATTCTGGTAGCTAATGTCACTATTTTCACTTTTCTGGTAGCTATTTTCACTTGTTTGTTGTATATTTTAGCACGTTTCTGATGAATTTTCACACAAATCGGTTTCTTGCTGATCGAAAATATCATCGGGGGATTAGGAGTCTTTGGATCAAGATATTGTGTTTCTGACGTCATCAGCTGAACTCGCGCCCTCTTTATCTGGATTGCGAGTTGGCAATCGAATCGAATAGATTATTAGAGTTCGCTAGAATTCTGATTGGCTACTCCCTTTACAATAATTTCTGACTGTACCAGGACACATAAGCGCGAGATTTTGATAGATTCGGACTCCTCTCATCGTGCTGATTAATTCGGTATATTGTGTGAACGGGTTACGACGAAATAATTAATTGACCCCCTTAATTAATAAACTCTAAAAATCAAAATATCTCGAAAACTAAGCCCCGGATCGAAAAACTGAGAAAATTTTCCCTGGGCTTAACCCTACGTCCACTTTTTAAATACCTTCATTTTGATATGCATTGTGTTTCAGATCTGCTCGCTCACGCTCTCCCTCTCTCAGATTTTTTTCTATTTCTCCCTCTCTTCCCCGTTTTTTTTTCTTCCTCTCGGTCTGCTCCTCTCGGCGTGCGCGCGAAGTCCTCCGTCGCTCCCGGCCGCGGGGAGGGGCCTTTTTCCCAGTTTCGCGCTGCGCGCGAAACTGGGAAAAGCAAAGGGGCGGCCGACCGCGACTGCGGACTTTGCGCGCACGCCTCGAGGAGCAGACCGAGAGGAAGAAAAGAGAGCACAAATCCTTTTTATGCCAGCCGTTCGAGAGTTTTTCAGTTGGTTCCAACATTAATATTAAAGATGGGGCCCTAACTTTTTGCCAAAAAATAGCCAAAATATTAGAGCCCAGCATTCACTTCTCAATTGAGTCAGGCCTAGGTAGCCGTCGCCTCAAACGTTCACCGCAAACGTCTGATAACTAAGCTACACCCAAGATCCATGAATGCGAACCCGAATCCTTCTCCAGCAGATTAAGCAAATGATAACATTTCGGCAGAATGCATCAGATACATAATATGCGATCGCGGACTACAATATATATATATCATTCCTAAAATATAAACCATAGTTCCATGGAATTAAAAAAAATTCTGGTAGCTAATGTCACTATTTTCACTTTTCTGGTAGCTATTTTCACTTGTTTGTTGTATATTTTAGCACGTTTCTGATGAATTTTCACACAAATCGGTTTCTTGCTGATCGAAAATATCATCGGGGGATTAGGAGTCTTTGGATCAAGATATTGTGTTTCTGACGTCATCAGCTGAACTCGCGCCCTCTTTATCTGGATTGCGAGTTGGCAATCGAATCGAATAGATTATTAGAGTTCGCTAGAATTCTGATTGGCTACTCCCTTTACAATAATTTCTGACTGTACCAGGACACATAAGCGCGAGATTTTGATAGATTCGGACTCCTCTCATCGTGCTGATTAATTCGGTATATTGTGTGAACGGGTTACGACGAAATAATTAATTGACCCCCTTAATTAATAAACTCTAAAAATCAAAATATCTCGAAAACTAAGCCCCGGATCGAAAAACTGAGAAAATTTTCCCTGGGCTTAACCCTACGTCCACTTTTTAAATACCTTCATTTTGATATGCATTGTGTTTCAGATCTGCTCGCTCACGCTCTCCCTCTCTCAGATTTTTTTCTATTTCTCCCTCTCTTCCCCGTTTTTTTTTCTTCCTCTCGGTCTGCTCCTCTCGGCGTGCGCGCGAAGTCCTCCGTCGCTCCCGGCCGCGGGGAGGGGCCTTTTTCCCAGTTTCGCGCTGCGCGCGAAACTGGGAAAAGCAAAGGGGCGGCCGACCGCGACTGCGGACTTTGCGCGCACGCCTCGAGGAGCAGACCGAGAGGAAGAAAAGAGAGCACAAATCCTTTTTATGCCAGCCGTTCGAGAGTTTTTCAGTTGGTTCCAACATTAATATTAAAGATGGGGCCCTAACTTTTTGCCAAAAAATAGCCAAAATATTAGAGCCCAGCATTCACTTCTCAATTGAGTCAGGCCTAGGTAGCCGTCGCCTCAAACGTTCACCGCAAACGTCTGATAACTAAGCTACACCCAAGATCCATGAATGCGAACCCGAATCCTTCTCCAGCAGATTAAGCAAATGATAACATTTCGGCAGAATGCATCAGATACATAATATGCGATCGCGGACTACAATATATATATATCATTCCTAAAATATAAACCATAGTTCCATGGAATTAAAAAAAATTCTGGTAGCTAATGTCACTATTTTCACTTTTCTGGTAGCTATTTTCACTTGTTTGTTGTATATTTTAGCACGTTTCTGATGAATTTTCACACAAATCGGTTTCTTGCTGATCGAAAATATCATCGGGGGATTAGGAGTCTTTGGATCAAGATATTGTGTTTCTGACGTCATCAGCTGAACTCGCGCCCTCTTTATCTGGATTGCGAGTTGGCAATCGAATCGAATAGATTATTAGAGTTCGCTAGAATTCTGATTGGCTACTCCCTTTACAATAATTTCTGACTGTACCAGGACACATAAGCGCGAGATTTTGATAGATTCGGACTCCTCTCATCGTGCTGATTAATTCGGTATATTGTGTGAACGGGTTACGACGAAATAATTAATTGACCCCCTTAATTAATAAACTCTAAAAATCAAAATATCTCGAAAACTAAGCCCCGGATCGAAAAACTGAGAAAATTTTCCCTGGGCTTAACCCTACGTCCACTTTTTAAATACCTTCATTTTGATATGCATTGTGTTTCAGATCTGCTCGCTCACGCTCTCCCTCTCTCAGATTTTTTTCTATTTCTCCCTCTCTTCCCCGTTTTTTTTTCTTCCTCTCGGTCTGCTCCTCTCGGCGTGCGCGCGAAGTCCTCCGTCGCTCCCGGCCGCGGGGAGGGGCCTTTTTCCCAGTTTCGCGCTGCGCGCGAAACTGGGAAAAGCAAAGGGGCGGCCGACCGCGACTGCGGACTTTGCGCGCACGCCTCGAGGAGCAGACCGAGAGGAAGAAAAGAGAGCACAAATCCTTTTTATGCCAGCCGTTCGAGAGTTTTTCAGTTGGTTCCAACATTAATATTAAAGATGGGGCCCTAACTTTTTGCCAAAAAATAGCCAAAATATTAGAGCCCAGCATTCACTTCTCAATTGAGTCAGGCCTAGGTAGCCGTCGCCTCAAACGTTCACCGCAAACGTCTGATAACTAAGCTACACCCAAGATCCATGAATGCGAACCCGAATCCTTCTCCAGCAGATTAAGCAAATGATAACATTTCGGCAGAATGCATCAGATACATAATATGCGATCGCGGACTACAATATATATATATCATTCCTAAAATATAAACCATAGTTCCATGGAATTAAAAAAAATTCTGGTAGCTAATGTCACTATTTTCACTTTTCTGGTAGCTATTTTCACTTGTTTGTTGTATATTTTAGCACGTTTCTGATGAATTTTCACACAAATCGGTTTCTTGCTGATCGAAAATATCATCGGGGGATTAGGAGTCTTTGGATCAAGATATTGTGTTTCTGACGTCATCAGCTGAACTCGCGCCCTCTTTATCTGGATTGCGAGTTGGCAATCGAATCGAATAGATTATTAGAGTTCGCTAGAATTCTGATTGGCTACTCCCTTTACAATAATTTCTGACTGTACCAGGACACATAAGCGCGAGATTTTGATAGATTCGGACTCCTCTCATCGTGCTGATTAATTCGGTATATTGTGTGAACGGGTTACGACGAAATAATTAATTGACCCCCTTAATTAATAAACTCTAAAAATCAAAATATCTCGAAAACTAAGCCCCGGATCGAAAAACTGAGAAAATTTTCCCTGGGCTTAACCCTACGTCCACTTTTTAAATACCTTCATTTTGATATGCATTGTGTTTCAGATCTGCTCGCTCACGCTCTCCCTCTCTCAGATTTTTTTCTATTTCTCCCTCTCTTCCCCGTTTTTTTTTCTTCCTCTCGGTCTGCTCCTCTCGGCGTGCGCGCGAAGTCCTCCGTCGCTCCCGGCCGCGGGGAGGGGCCTTTTTCCCAGTTTCGCGCTGCGCGCGAAACTGGGAAAAGCAAAGGGGCGGCCGACCGCGACTGCGGACTTTGCGCGCACGCCTCGAGGAGCAGACCGAGAGGAAGAAAAGAGAGCACAAATCCTTTTTATGCCAGCCGTTCGAGAGTTTTTCAGTTGGTTCCAACATTAATATTAAAGATGGGGCCCTAACTTTTTGCCAAAAAATAGCCAAAATATTAGAGCCCAGCATTCACTTCTCAATTGAGTCAGGCCTAGGTAGCCGTCGCCTCAAACGTTCACCGCAAACGTCTGATAACTAAGCTACACCCAAGATCCATGAATGCGAACCCGAATCCTTCTCCAGCAGATTAAGCAAATGATAACATTTCGGCAGAATGCATCAGATACATAATATGCGATCGCGGACTACAATATATATATATCATTCCTAAAATATAAACCATAGTTCCATGGAATTAAAAAAAATTCTGGTAGCTAATGTCACTATTTTCACTTTTCTGGTAGCTATTTTCACTTGTTTGTTGTATATTTTAGCACGTTTCTGATGAATTTTCACACAAATCGGTTTCTTGCTGATCGAAAATATCATCGGGGGATTAGGAGTCTTTGGATCAAGATATTGTGTTTCTGACGTCATCAGCTGAACTCGCGCCCTCTTTATCTGGATTGCGAGTTGGCAATCGAATCGAATAGATTATTAGAGTTCGCTAGAATTCTGATTGGCTACTCCCTTTACAATAATTTCTGACTGTACCAGGACACATAAGCGCGAGATTTTGATAGATTCGGACTCCTCTCATCGTGCTGATTAATTCGGTATATTGTGTGAACGGGTTACGACGAAATAATTAATTGACCCCCTTAATTAATAAACTCTAAAAATCAAAATATCTCGAAAACTAAGCCCCGGATCGAAAAACTGAGAAAATTTTCCCTGGGCTTAACCCTACGTCCACTTTTTAAATACCTTCATTTTGATATGCATTGTGTTTCAGATCTGCTCGCTCACGCTCTCCCTCTCTCAGATTTTTTTCTATTTCTCCCTCTCTTCCCCGTTTTTTTTTCTTCCTCTCGGTCTGCTCCTCTCGGCGTGCGCGCGAAGTCCTCCGTCGCTCCCGGCCGCGGGGAGGGGCCTTTTTCCCAGTTTCGCGCTGCGCGCGAAACTGGGAAAAGCAAAGGGGCGGCCGACCGCGACTGCGGACTTTGCGCGCACGCCTCGAGGAGCAGACCGAGAGGAAGAAAAGAGAGCACAAATCCTTTTTATGCCAGCCGTTCGAGAGTTTTTCAGTTGGTTCCAACATTAATATTAAAGATGGGGCCCTAACTTTTTGCCAAAAAATAGCCAAAATATTAGAGCCCAGCATTCACTTCTCAATTGAGTCAGGCCTAGGTAGCCGTCGCCTCAAACGTTCACCGCAAACGTCTGATAACTAAGCTACACCCAAGATCCATGAATGCGAACCCGAATCCTTCTCCAGCAGATTAAGCAAATGATAACATTTCGGCAGAATGCATCAGATACATAATATGCGATCGCGGACTACAATATATATATATCATTCCTAAAATATAAACCATAGTTCCATGGAATTAAAAAAAATTCTGGTAGCTAATGTCACTATTTTCACTTTTCTGGTAGCTATTTTCACTTGTTTGTTGTATATTTTAGCACGTTTCTGATGAATTTTCACACAAATCGGTTTCTTGCTGATCGAAAATATCATCGGGGGATTAGGAGTCTTTGGATCAAGATATTGTGTTTCTGACGTCATCAGCTGAACTCGCGCCCTCTTTATCTGGATTGCGAGTTGGCAATCGAATCGAATAGATTATTAGAGTTCGCTAGAATTCTGATTGGCTACTCCCTTTACAATAATTTCTGACTGTACCAGGACACATAAGCGCGAGATTTTGATAGATTCGGACTCCTCTCATCGTGCTGATTAATTCGGTATATTGTGTGAACGGGTTACGACGAAATAATTAATTGACCCCCTTAATTAATAAACTCTAAAAATCAAAATATCTCGAAAACTAAGCCCCGGATCGAAAAACTGAGAAAATTTTCCCTGGGCTTAACCCTACGTCCACTTTTTAAATACCTTCATTTTGATATGCATTGTGTTTCAGATCTGCTCGCTCACGCTCTCCCTCTCTCAGATTTTTTTCTATTTCTCCCTCTCTTCCCCGTTTTTTTTTCTTCCTCTCGGTCTGCTCCTCTCGGCGTGCGCGCGAAGTCCTCCGTCGCTCCCGGCCGCGGGGAGGGGCCTTTTTCCCAGTTTCGCGCTGCGCGCGAAACTGGGAAAAGCAAAGGGGCGGCCGACCGCGACTGCGGACTTTGCGCGCACGCCTCGAGGAGCAGACCGAGAGGAAGAAAAGAGAGCACAAATCCTTTTTATGCCAGCCGTTCGAGAGTTTTTCAGTTGGTTCCAACATTAATATTAAAGATGGGGCCCTAACTTTTTGCCAAAAAATAGCCAAAATATTAGAGCCCAGCATTCACTTCTCAATTGAGTCAGGCCTAGGTAGCCGTCGCCTCAAACGTTCACCGCAAACGTCTGATAACTAAGCTACACCCAAGATCCATGAATGCGAACCCGAATCCTTCTCCAGCAGATTAAGCAAATGATAACATTTCGGCAGAATGCATCAGATACATAATATGCGATCGCGGACTACAATATATATATATCATTCCTAAAATATAAACCATAGTTCCATGGAATTAAAAAAAATTCTGGTAGCTAATGTCACTATTTTCACTTTTCTGGTAGCTATTTTCACTTGTTTGTTGTATATTTTAGCACGTTTCTGATGAATTTTCACACAAATCGGTTTCTTGCTGATCGAAAATATCATCGGGGGATTAGGAGTCTTTGGATCAAGATATTGTGTTTCTGACGTCATCAGCTGAACTCGCGCCCTCTTTATCTGGATTGCGAGTTGGCAATCGAATCGAATAGATTATTAGAGTTCGCTAGAATTCTGATTGGCTACTCCCTTTACAATAATTTCTGACTGTACCAGGACACATAAGCGCGAGATTTTGATAGATTCGGACTCCTCTCATCGTGCTGATTAATTCGGTATATTGTGTGAACGGGTTACGACGAAATAATTAATTGACCCCCTTAATTAATAAACTCTAAAAATCAAAATATCTCGAAAACTAAGCCCCGGATCGAAAAACTGAGAAAATTTTCCCTGGGCTTAACCCTACGTCCACTTTTTAAATACCTTCATTTTGATATGCATTGTGTTTCAGATCTGCTCGCTCACGCTCTCCCTCTCTCAGATTTTTTTCTATTTCTCCCTCTCTTCCCCGTTTTTTTTTCTTCCTCTCGGTCTGCTCCTCTCGGCGTGCGCGCGAAGTCCTCCGTCGCTCCCGGCCGCGGGGAGGGGCCTTTTTCCCAGTTTCGCGCTGCGCGCGAAACTGGGAAAAGCAAAGGGGCGGCCGACCGCGACTGCGGACTTTGCGCGCACGCCTCGAGGAGCAGACCGAGAGGAAGAAAAGAGAGCACAAATCCTTTTTATGCCAGCCGTTCGAGAGTTTTTCAGTTGGTTCCAACATTAATATTAAAGATGGGGCCCTAACTTTTTGCCAAAAAATAGCCAAAATATTAGAGCCCAGCATTCACTTCTCAATTGAGTCAGGCCTAGGTAGCCGTCGCCTCAAACGTTCACCGCAAACGTCTGATAACTAAGCTACACCCAAGATCCATGAATGCGAACCCGAATCCTTCTCCAGCAGATTAAGCAAATGATAACATTTCGGCAGAATGCATCAGATACATAATATGCGATCGCGGACTACAATATATATATATCATTCCTAAAATATAAACCATAGTTCCATGGAATTAAAAAAAATTCTGGTAGCTAATGTCACTATTTTCACTTTTCTGGTAGCTATTTTCACTTGTTTGTTGTATATTTTAGCACGTTTCTGATGAATTTTCACACAAATCGGTTTCTTGCTGATCGAAAATATCATCGGGGGATTAGGAGTCTTTGGATCAAGATATTGTGTTTCTGACGTCATCAGCTGAACTCGCGCCCTCTTTATCTGGATTGCGAGTTGGCAATCGAATCGAATAGATTATTAGAGTTCGCTAGAATTCTGATTGGCTACTCCCTTTACAATAATTTCTGACTGTACCAGGACACATAAGCGCGAGATTTTGATAGATTCGGACTCCTCTCATCGTGCTGATTAATTCGGTATATTGTGTGAACGGGTTACGACGAAATAATTAATTGACCCCCTTAATTAATAAACTCTAAAAATCAAAATATCTCGAAAACTAAGCCCCGGATCGAAAAACTGAGAAAATTTTCCCTGGGCTTAACCCTACGTCCACTTTTTAAATACCTTCATTTTGATATGCATTGTGTTTCAGATCTGCTCGCTCACGCTCTCCCTCTCTCAGATTTTTTTCTATTTCTCCCTCTCTTCCCCGTTTTTTTTTCTTCCTCTCGGTCTGCTCCTCTCGGCGTGCGCGCGAAGTCCTCCGTCGCTCCCGGCCGCGGGGAGGGGCCTTTTTCCCAGTTTCGCGCTGCGCGCGAAACTGGGAAAAGCAAAGGGGCGGCCGACCGCGACTGCGGACTTTGCGCGCACGCCTCGAGGAGCAGACCGAGAGGAAGAAAAGAGAGCACAAATCCTTTTTATGCCAGCCGTTCGAGAGTTTTTCAGTTGGTTCCAACATTAATATTAAAGATGGGGCCCTAACTTTTTGCCAAAAAATAGCCAAAATATTAGAGCCCAGCATTCACTTCTCAATTGAGTCAGGCCTAGGTAGCCGTCGCCTCAAACGTTCACCGCAAACGTCTGATAACTAAGCTACACCCAAGATCCATGAATGCGAACCCGAATCCTTCTCCAGCAGATTAAGCAAATGATAACATTTCGGCAGAATGCATCAGATACATAATATGCGATCGCGGACTACAATATATATATATCATTCCTAAAATATAAACCATAGTTCCATGGAATTAAAAAAAATTCTGGTAGCTAATGTCACTATTTTCACTTTTCTGGTAGCTATTTTCACTTGTTTGTTGTATATTTTAGCACGTTTCTGATGAATTTTCACACAAATCGGTTTCTTGCTGATCGAAAATATCATCGGGGGATTAGGAGTCTTTGGATCAAGATATTGTGTTTCTGACGTCATCAGCTGAACTCGCGCCCTCTTTATCTGGATTGCGAGTTGGCAATCGAATCGAATAGATTATTAGAGTTCGCTAGAATTCTGATTGGCTACTCCCTTTACAATAATTTCTGACTGTACCAGGACACATAAGCGCGAGATTTTGATAGATTCGGACTCCTCTCATCGTGCTGATTAATTCGGTATATTGTGTGAACGGGTTACGACGAAATAATTAATTGACCCCCTTAATTAATAAACTCTAAAAATCAAAATATCTCGAAAACTAAGCCCCGGATCGAAAAACTGAGAAAATTTTCCCTGGGCTTAACCCTACGTCCACTTTTTAAATACCTTCATTTTGATATGCATTGTGTTTCAGATCTGCTCGCTCACGCTCTCCCTCTCTCAGATTTTTTTCTATTTCTCCCTCTCTTCCCCGTTTTTTTTTCTTCCTCTCGGTCTGCTCCTCTCGGCGTGCGCGCGAAGTCCTCCGTCGCTCCCGGCCGCGGGGAGGGGCCTTTTTCCCAGTTTCGCGCTGCGCGCGAAACTGGGAAAAGCAAAGGGGCGGCCGACCGCGACTGCGGACTTTGCGCGCACGCCTCGAGGAGCAGACCGAGAGGAAGAAAAGAGAGCACAAATCCTTTTTATGCCAGCCGTTCGAGAGTTTTTCAGTTGGTTCCAACATTAATATTAAAGATGGGGCCCTAACTTTTTGCCAAAAAATAGCCAAAATATTAGAGCCCAGCATTCACTTCTCAATTGAGTCAGGCCTAGGTAGCCGTCGCCTCAAACGTTCACCGCAAACGTCTGATAACTAAGCTACACCCAAGATCCATGAATGCGAACCCGAATCCTTCTCCAGCAGATTAAGCAAATGATAACATTTCGGCAGAATGCATCAGATACATAATATGCGATCGCGGACTACAATATATATATATCATTCCTAAAATATAAACCATAGTTCCATGGAATTAAAAAAAATTCTGGTAGCTAATGTCACTATTTTCACTTTTCTGGTAGCTATTTTCACTTGTTTGTTGTATATTTTAGCACGTTTCTGATGAATTTTCACACAAATCGGTTTCTTGCTGATCGAAAATATCATCGGGGGATTAGGAGTCTTTGGATCAAGATATTGTGTTTCTGACGTCATCAGCTGAACTCGCGCCCTCTTTATCTGGATTGCGAGTTGGCAATCGAATCGAATAGATTATTAGAGTTCGCTAGAATTCTGATTGGCTACTCCCTTTACAATAATTTCTGACTGTACCAGGACACATAAGCGCGAGATTTTGATAGATTCGGACTCCTCTCATCGTGCTGATTAATTCGGTATATTGTGTGAACGGGTTACGACGAAATAATTAATTGACCCCCTTAATTAATAAACTCTAAAAATCAAAATATCTCGAAAACTAAGCCCCGGATCGAAAAACTGAGAAAATTTTCCCTGGGCTTAACCCTACGTCCACTTTTTAAATACCTTCATTTTGATATGCATTGTGTTTCAGATCTGCTCGCTCACGCTCTCCCTCTCTCAGATTTTTTTCTATTTCTCCCTCTCTTCCCCGTTTTTTTTTCTTCCTCTCGGTCTGCTCCTCTCGGCGTGCGCGCGAAGTCCTCCGTCGCTCCCGGCCGCGGGGAGGGGCCTTTTTCCCAGTTTCGCGCTGCGCGCGAAACTGGGAAAAGCAAAGGGGCGGCCGACCGCGACTGCGGACTTTGCGCGCACGCCTCGAGGAGCAGACCGAGAGGAAGAAAAGAGAGCACAAATCCTTTTTATGCCAGCCGTTCGAGAGTTTTTCAGTTGGTTCCAACATTAATATTAAAGATGGGGCCCTAACTTTTTGCCAAAAAATAGCCAAAATATTAGAGCCCAGCATTCACTTCTCAATTGAGTCAGGCCTAGGTAGCCGTCGCCTCAAACGTTCACCGCAAACGTCTGATAACTAAGCTACACCCAAGATCCATGAATGCGAACCCGAATCCTTCTCCAGCAGATTAAGCAAATGATAACATTTCGGCAGAATGCATCAGATACATAATATGCGATCGCGGACTACAATATATATATATCATTCCTAAAATATAAACCATAGTTCCATGGAATTAAAAAAAATTCTGGTAGCTAATGTCACTATTTTCACTTTTCTGGTAGCTATTTTCACTTGTTTGTTGTATATTTTAGCACGTTTCTGATGAATTTTCACACAAATCGGTTTCTTGCTGATCGAAAATATCATCGGGGGATTAGGAGTCTTTGGATCAAGATATTGTGTTTCTGACGTCATCAGCTGAACTCGCGCCCTCTTTATCTGGATTGCGAGTTGGCAATCGAATCGAATAGATTATTAGAGTTCGCTAGAATTCTGATTGGCTACTCCCTTTACAATAATTTCTGACTGTACCAGGACACATAAGCGCGAGATTTTGATAGATTCGGACTCCTCTCATCGTGCTGATTAATTCGGTATATTGTGTGAACGGGTTACGACGAAATAATTAATTGACCCCCTTAATTAATAAACTCTAAAAATCAAAATATCTCGAAAACTAAGCCCCGGATCGAAAAACTGAGAAAATTTTCCCTGGGCTTAACCCTACGTCCACTTTTTAAATACCTTCATTTTGATATGCATTGTGTTTCAGATCTGCTCGCTCACGCTCTCCCTCTCTCAGATTTTTTTCTATTTCTCCCTCTCTTCCCCGTTTTTTTTTCTTCCTCTCGGTCTGCTCCTCTCGGCGTGCGCGCGAAGTCCTCCGTCGCTCCCGGCCGCGGGGAGGGGCCTTTTTCCCAGTTTCGCGCTGCGCGCGAAACTGGGAAAAGCAAAGGGGCGGCCGACCGCGACTGCGGACTTTGCGCGCACGCCTCGAGGAGCAGACCGAGAGGAAGAAAAGAGAGCACAAATCCTTTTTATGCCAGCCGTTCGAGAGTTTTTCAGTTGGTTCCAACATTAATATTAAAGATGGGGCCCTAACTTTTTGCCAAAAAATAGCCAAAATATTAGAGCCCAGCATTCACTTCTCAATTGAGTCAGGCCTAGGTAGCCGTCGCCTCAAACGTTCACCGCAAACGTCTGATAACTAAGCTACACCCAAGATCCATGAATGCGAACCCGAATCCTTCTCCAGCAGATTAAGCAAATGATAACATTTCGGCAGAATGCATCAGATACATAATATGCGATCGCGGACTACAATATATATATATCATTCCTAAAATATAAACCATAGTTCCATGGAATTAAAAAAAATTCTGGTAGCTAATGTCACTATTTTCACTTTTCTGGTAGCTATTTTCACTTGTTTGTTGTATATTTTAGCACGTTTCTGATGAATTTTCACACAAATCGGTTTCTTGCTGATCGAAAATATCATCGGGGGATTAGGAGTCTTTGGATCAAGATATTGTGTTTCTGACGTCATCAGCTGAACTCGCGCCCTCTTTATCTGGATTGCGAGTTGGCAATCGAATCGAATAGATTATTAGAGTTCGCTAGAATTCTGATTGGCTACTCCCTTTACAATAATTTCTGACTGTACCAGGACACATAAGCGCGAGATTTTGATAGATTCGGACTCCTCTCATCGTGCTGATTAATTCGGTATATTGTGTGAACGGGTTACGACGAAATAATTAATTGACCCCCTTAATTAATAAACTCTAAAAATCAAAATATCTCGAAAACTAAGCCCCGGATCGAAAAACTGAGAAAATTTTCCCTGGGCTTAACCCTACGTCCACTTTTTAAATACCTTCATTTTGATATGCATTGTGTTTCAGATCTGCTCGCTCACGCTCTCCCTCTCTCAGATTTTTTTCTATTTCTCCCTCTCTTCCCCGTTTTTTTTTCTTCCTCTCGGTCTGCTCCTCTCGGCGTGCGCGCGAAGTCCTCCGTCGCTCCCGGCCGCGGGGAGGGGCCTTTTTCCCAGTTTCGCGCTGCGCGCGAAACTGGGAAAAGCAAAGGGGCGGCCGACCGCGACTGCGGACTTTGCGCGCACGCCTCGAGGAGCAGACCGAGAGGAAGAAAAGAGAGCACAAATCCTTTTTATGCCAGCCGTTCGAGAGTTTTTCAGTTGGTTCCAACATTAATATTAAAGATGGGGCCCTAACTTTTTGCCAAAAAATAGCCAAAATATTAGAGCCCAGCATTCACTTCTCAATTGAGTCAGGCCTAGGTAGCCGTCGCCTCAAACGTTCACCGCAAACGTCTGATAACTAAGCTACACCCAAGATCCATGAATGCGAACCCGAATCCTTCTCCAGCAGATTAAGCAAATGATAACATTTCGGCAGAATGCATCAGATACATAATATGCGATCGCGGACTACAATATATATATATCATTCCTAAAATATAAACCATAGTTCCATGGAATTAAAAAAAATTCTGGTAGCTAATGTCACTATTTTCACTTTTCTGGTAGCTATTTTCACTTGTTTGTTGTATATTTTAGCACGTTTCTGATGAATTTTCACACAAATCGGTTTCTTGCTGATCGAAAATATCATCGGGGGATTAGGAGTCTTTGGATCAAGATATTGTGTTTCTGACGTCATCAGCTGAACTCGCGCCCTCTTTATCTGGATTGCGAGTTGGCAATCGAATCGAATAGATTATTAGAGTTCGCTAGAATTCTGATTGGCTACTCCCTTTACAATAATTTCTGACTGTACCAGGACACATAAGCGCGAGATTTTGATAGATTCGGACTCCTCTCATCGTGCTGATTAATTCGGTATATTGTGTGAACGGGTTACGACGAAATAATTAATTGACCCCCTTAATTAATAAACTCTAAAAATCAAAATATCTCGAAAACTAAGCCCCGGATCGAAAAACTGAGAAAATTTTCCCTGGGCTTAACCCTACGTCCACTTTTTAAATACCTTCATTTTGATATGCATTGTGTTTCAGATCTGCTCGCTCACGCTCTCCCTCTCTCAGATTTTTTTCTATTTCTCCCTCTCTTCCCCGTTTTTTTTTCTTCCTCTCGGTCTGCTCCTCTCGGCGTGCGCGCGAAGTCCTCCGTCGCTCCCGGCCGCGGGGAGGGGCCTTTTTCCCAGTTTCGCGCTGCGCGCGAAACTGGGAAAAGCAAAGGGGCGGCCGACCGCGACTGCGGACTTTGCGCGCACGCCTCGAGGAGCAGACCGAGAGGAAGAAAAGAGAGCACAAATCCTTTTTATGCCAGCCGTTCGAGAGTTTTTCAGTTGGTTCCAACATTAATATTAAAGATGGGGCCCTAACTTTTTGCCAAAAAATAGCCAAAATATTAGAGCCCAGCATTCACTTCTCAATTGAGTCAGGCCTAGGTAGCCGTCGCCTCAAACGTTCACCGCAAACGTCTGATAACTAAGCTACACCCAAGATCCATGAATGCGAACCCGAATCCTTCTCCAGCAGATTAAGCAAATGATAACATTTCGGCAGAATGCATCAGATACATAATATGCGATCGCGGACTACAATATATATATATCATTCCTAAAATATAAACCATAGTTCCATGGAATTAAAAAAAATTCTGGTAGCTAATGTCACTATTTTCACTTTTCTGGTAGCTATTTTCACTTGTTTGTTGTATATTTTAGCACGTTTCTGATGAATTTTCACACAAATCGGTTTCTTGCTGATCGAAAATATCATCGGGGGATTAGGAGTCTTTGGATCAAGATATTGTGTTTCTGACGTCATCAGCTGAACTCGCGCCCATCTTTATCTGGATTGCGAGTTGGCAATCGAATCGAATAGATTATTAGAGTTCGCTAGAATTCTGATTGGCTACTCCCTTTACAATAATTTCTGACTGTACCAGGACACATAAGCGCGAGATTTTGATAGATTCGGACTCCTCTCATCGTGCTGATTAATTCGGTATATTGTGTGAACGGGTTACGACGAAATAATTAATTGACCCCCTTAATTAATAAACTCTAAAAATCAAAATATCTCGAAAACTAAGCCCCGGATCGAAAAACTGAGAAAATTTTCCCTGGGCTTAACCCTACGTCCACTTTTTAAATACCTTCATTTTGATATGCATTGTGTTTCAGATCTGCTCGCTCACGCTCTCCCTCTCTCAGATTTTTTTCTATTTCTCCCTCTCTTCCCCGTTTTTTTTTCTTCCTCTCGGTCTGCTCCTCTCGGCGTGCGCGCGAAGTCCTCCGTCGCTCCCGGCCGCGGGGAGGGGCCTTTTTCCCAGTTTCGCGCTGCGCGCGAAACTGGGAAAAGCAAAGGGGCGGCCGACCGCGACTGCGGACTTTGCGCGCACGCCTCGAGGAGCAGACCGAGAGGAAGAAAAGAGAGCACAAATCCTTTTTATGCCAGCCGTTCGAGAGTTTTTCAGTTGGTTCCAACATTAATATTAAAGATGGGGCCCTAACTTTTTGCCAAAAAATAGCCAAAATATTAGAGCCCAGCATTCACTTCTCAATTGAGTCAGGCCTAGGTAGCCGTCGCCTCAAACGTTCACCGCAAACGTCTGATAACTAAGCTACACCCAAGATCCATGAATGCGAACCCGAATCCTTCTCCAGCAGATTAAGCAAATGATAACATTTCGGCAGAATGCATCAGATACATAATATGCGATCGCGGACTACAATATATATATATCATTCCTAAAATATAAACCATAGTTCCATGGAATTAAAAAAAATTCTGGTAGCTAATGTCACTATTTTCACTTTTCTGGTAGCTATTTTCACTTGTTTGTTGTATATTTTAGCACGTTTCTGATGAATTTTCACACAAATCGGTTTCTTGCTGATCGAAAATATCATCGGGGGATTAGGAGTCTTTGGATCAAGATATTGTGTTTCTGACGTCATCAGCTGAACTCGCGCCCTCTTTATCTGGATTGCGAGTTGGCAATCGAATCGAATAGATTATTAGAGTTCGCTAGAATTCTGATTGGCTACTCCCTTTACAATAATTTCTGACTGTACCAGGACACATAAGCGCGAGATTTTGATAGATTCGGACTCCTCTCATCGTGCTGATTAATTCGGTATATTGTGTGAACGGGTTACGACGAAATAATTAATTGACCCCCTTAATTAATAAACTCTAAAAATCAAAATATCTCGAAAACTAAGCCCCGGATCGAAAAACTGAGAAAATTTTCCCTGGGCTTAACCCTACGTCCACTTTTTAAATACCTTCATTTTGATATGCATTGTGTTTCAGATCTGCTCGCTCACGCTCTCCCTCTCTCAGATTTTTTTCTATTTCTCCCTCTCTTCCCCGTTTTTTTTTCTTCCTCTCGGTCTGCTCCTCTCGGCGTGCGCGCGAAGTCCTCCGTCGCTCCCGGCCGCGGGGAGGGGCCTTTTTCCCAGTTTCGCGCTGCGCGCGAAACTGGGAAAAGCAAAGGGGCGGCCGACCGCGACTGCGGACTTTGCGCGCACGCCTCGAGGAGCAGACCGAGAGGAAGAAAAGAGAGCACAAATCCTTTTTATGCCAGCCGTTCGAGAGTTTTTCAGTTGGTTCCAACATTAATATTAAAGATGGGGCCCTAACTTTTTGCCAAAAAATAGCCAAAATATTAGAGCCCAGCATTCACTTCTCAATTGAGTCAGGCCTAGGTAGCCGTCGCCTCAAACGTTCACCGCAAACGTCTGATAACTAAGCTACACCCAAGATCCATGAATGCGAACCCGAATCCTTCTCCAGCAGATTAAGCAAATGATAACATTTCGGCAGAATGCATCAGATACATAATATGCGATCGCGGACTACAATATATATATATCATTCCTAAAATATAAACCATAGTTCCATGGAATTAAAAAAAATTCTGGTAGCTAATGTCACTATTTTCACTTTTCTGGTAGCTATTTTCACTTGTTTGTTGTATATTTTAGCACGTTTCTGATGAATTTTCACACAAATCGGTTTCTTGCTGATCGAAAATATCATCGGGGGATTAGGAGTCTTTGGATCAAGATATTGTGTTTCTGACGTCATCAGCTGAACTCGCGCCCTCTTTATCTGGATTGCGAGTTGGCAATCGAATCGAATAGATTATTAGAGTTCGCTAGAATTCTGATTGGCTACTCCCTTTACAATAATTTCTGACTGTACCAGGACACATAAGCGCGAGATTTTGATAGATTCGGACTCCTCTCATCGTGCTGATTAATTCGGTATATTGTGTGAACGGGTTACGACGAAATAATTAATTGACCCCCTTAATTAATAAACTCTAAAAATCAAAATATCTCGAAAACTAAGCCCCGGATCGAAAAACTGAGAAAATTTTCCCTGGGCTTAACCCTACGTCCACTTTTTAAATACCTTCATTTTGATATGCATTGTGTTTCAGATCTGCTCGCTCACGCTCTCCCTCTCTCAGATTTTTTTCTATTTCTCCCTCTCTTCCCCGTTTTTTTTTCTTCCTCTCGGTCTGCTCCTCTCGGCGTGCGCGCGAAGTCCTCCGTCGCTCCCGGCCGCGGGGAGGGGCCTTTTTCCCAGTTTCGCGCTGCGCGCGAAACTGGGAAAAGCAAAGGGGCGGCCGACCGCGACTGCGGACTTTGCGCGCACGCCTCGAGGAGCAGACCGAGAGGAAGAAAAGAGAGCACAAATCCTTTTTATGCCAGCCGTTCGAGAGTTTTTCAGTTGGTTCCAACATTAATATTAAAGATGGGGCCCTAACTTTTTGCCAAAAAATAGCCAAAATATTAGAGCCCAGCATTCACTTCTCAATTGAGTCAGGCCTAGGTAGCCGTCGCCTCAAACGTTCACCGCAAACGTCTGATAACTAAGCTACACCCAAGATCCATGAATGCGAACCCGAATCCTTCTCCAGCAGATTAAGCAAATGATAACATTTCGGCAGAATGCATCAGATACATAATATGCGATCGCGGAGGACTACAATATATATATATCATTCCTAAAATATAAACCATAGTTCCATGGAATTAAAAAAAATTCTGGTAGCTAATGTCACTATTTTCACTTTTCTGGTAGCTATTTTCACTTGTTTGTTGTATATTTTAGCACGTTTCTGATGAATTTTCACACAAATCGGTTTCTTGCTGATCGAAAATATCATCGGGGGATTAGGAGTCTTTGGATCAAGATATTGTGTTTCTGACGTCATCAGCTGAACTCGCGCCCTCTTTATCTGGATTGCGAGTTGGCAATCGAATCGAATAGATTATTAGAGTTCGCTAGAATTCTGATTGGCTACTCCCTTTACAATAATTTCTGACTGTACCAGGACACATAAGCGCGAGATTTTGATAGATTCGGACTCCTCTCATCGTGCTGATTAATTCGGTATATTGTGTGAACGGGTTACGACGAAATAATTAATTGACCCCCTTAATTAATAAACTCTAAAAATCAAAATATCTCGAAAACTAAGCCCCGGATCGAAAAACTGAGAAAATTTTCCCTGGGCTTAACCCTACGTCCACTTTTTAAATACCTTCATTTTGATATGCATTGTGTTTCAGATCTGCTCGCTCACGCTCTCCCTCTCTCAGATTTTTTTCTATTTCTCCCTCTCTTCCCCGTTTTTTTTTCTTCCTCTCGGTCTGCTCCTCTCGGCGTGCGCGCGAAGTCCTCCGTCGCTCCCGGCCGCGGGAGGGGCCTTTTTCCCAGTTTCGCGCTGCGCGCGAAACTGGGAAAAGCAAAGGGGCGGCCGACCGCGACTGCGGACTTTGCGCGCACGCCTCGAGGAGCAGACCGAGAGGAAGAAAAGAGAGCACAAATCCTTTTATGCCAGCCGTTCGAGAGTTTTTCAGTTGGTTCCAACATTAATATTAAAGATGGGGCCCTAACTTTTTGCCAAAAAATAGCCAAAATATTAGAGCCCAGCATTCACTTCTCAATTGAGTCAGGCCTAGGTAGCCGTCGCCTCAAACGTTCACCGCAAACGTCTGATAACTAAGCTACACCCAAGATCCATGAATGCGAACCCGAATCCTTCTCCAGCAGATTAAGCAAATGATAACATTTCGGCAGAATGCATCAGATACATAATATGCGATCGCGGACTACAATATATATATATCATTCCTAAAATATAAACCATAGTTCCATGGAATTAAAAAAAATTCTGGTAGCTAATGTCACTATTTTCACTTTTCTGGTAGCTATTTTCACTTGTTTTGTTGTATATTTTAGCACGTTTCTGATGAATTTTCACACAAATCGGTTTCTTGCTGATCGAAAATATCATCGGGGGATTAGGAGTCTTTGGATCAAGATATTGTGTTTCTGACGTCATCAGCTGAACTCGCGCCCTCTTTATCTGGATTGCGAGTTGGCAATCGAATCGAATAGATTATTAGAGTTCGCTAGAATTCTGATTGGCTACTCCCTTTACAATAATTTCTGACTGTACCAGGACACATAAGCGCGAGATTTTGATAGATTCGGACTCCTCTCATCGTGCTGATTAATTCGGTATATTGTGTGAACGGGTTACGACGAAATAATTAATTGACCCCTTAATTAATAAACTCTAAAAATCAAAATATCTCGAAAACTAAGCCCCGGATCGAAAAACTGAGAAAATTTTCCCTGGGCTTAACCCTACGTCCACTTTTTAAATACCTTCATTTTGATATGCATTGTGTTTCAGATCTGCTCGCTCACGCTCTCCCTCTCTCAGATTTTTTTCTATTTCTCCCTCTCTTCCCCGTTTTTTTTTCTTCCTCTCGGTCTGCTCCTCTCGGCGTGCGCGCGAAGTCCTCCGTCGCTCCCGGCCGCGGGGAGGGGCCTTTTTCCCAGTTTCGCGCTGCGCGCGAAACTGGGAAAAGCAAAGGGGCGGCCGACCGCGACTGCGGACTTTGCGCGCACGCCTCGAGGAGCAGACCGAGAGGAAGAAAAGAGAGCACAAATCCTTTTTATGCCAGCCGTTCGAGAGTTTTTCAGTTGGTTCCAACATTAATATTAAAGATGGGGCCCTAACTTTTTGCCAAAAAATAGCCAAAATATTAGAGCCCAGCATTCACTTCTCAATTGAGTCAGGCCTAGGTAGCCGTCGCCTCAAACGTTCACCGCAAACGTCTGATAACTAAGCTACACCCAAGATCCATGAATGCGAACCCGAATCCTTCTCCAGCAGATTAAGCAAATGATAACATTTCGGCAGAATGCATCAGATACATAATATGCGATCGCGGACTACAATATATATATATCATTCCTAAAATATAAACCATAGTTCCATGGAATTAAAAAAAATTCTGGTAGCTAATGTCACTATTTTCACTTTTCTGGTAGCTATTTTCACTTGTTTGTTGTATATTTTAGCACGTTTCTGATGAATTTTCACACAAATCGGTTTCTTGCTGATCGAAAATATCATCGGGGGATTAGGAGTCTTTGGATCAAGATATTGTGTTTCTGACGTCATCAGCTGAACTCGCGCCCTCTTTATCTGGATTGCGAGTTGGCAATCGAATCGAATAGATTATTAGAGTTCGCTAGAATTCTGATTGGCTACTCCCTTTACAATAATTTCTGACTGTACCAGGACACATAAGCGCGAGATTTTGATAGATTCGGACTCCTCTCATCGTGCTGATTAATTCGGTATATTGTGTGAACGGGTTACGACGAAATAATTAATTGACCCCCTTAATTAATAAACTCTAAAAATCAAAATATCTCGAAAACTAAGCCCCGGATCGAAAAACTGAGAAAATTTTCCCTGGGCTTAACCCTACGTCCACTTTTTAAATACCTTCATTTTGATATGCATTGTGTTTCAGATCTGCTCGCTCACGCTCTCCCTCTCTCAGATTTTTTTCTATTTCTCCCTCTCTTCCCCGTTTTTTTTTCTTCCTCTCGGTCTGCTCCTCTCGGCGTGCGCGCGAAGTCCTCCGTCGCTCCCGGCCGCGGGGAGGGGCCTTTTTCCCAGTTTCGCGCTGCGCGCGAAACTGGGAAAAGCAAAGGGGCGGCCGACCGCGACTGCGGACTTTGCGCGCACGCCTCGAGGAGCAGACCGAGAGGAAGAAAAGAGAGCACAAATCCTTTTTATGCCAGCCGTTCGAGAGTTTTTCAGTTGGTTCCAACATTAATATTAAAGATGGGGCCCTAACTTTTTGCCAAAAATAGCCAAAATATTAGAGCCCAGCATTCACTTCTCAATTGAGTCAGGCCTAGGTAGCCGTCGCCTCAAACGTTCACCGCAAACGTCTGATAACTAAGCTACACCCAAGATCCATGAATGCGAACCCGAATCCTTCTCCAGCAGATTAAGCAAATGATAACATTTCGGCAGAATGCATCAGATACATAATATGCGATCGCGGACTACAATATATATATATCATTCCTAAAATATAAACCATAGTTCCATGGAATTAAAAAAAATTCTGGTAGCTAATGTCACTATTTTCACTTTTCTGGTAGCTATTTTCACTTGTTTGTTGTATATTTTAGCACGTTTCTGATGAATTTTCACACAAATCGGTTTCTTGCTGATCGAAAATATCATCGGGGGATTAGGAGTCTTTGGATCAAGATATTGTGTTTCTGACGTCATCAGCTGAACTCGCGCCCTCTTTATCTGGATTGCGAGTTGGCAATCGAATCGAATAGATTATTAGAGTTCGCTAGAATTCTGATTGGCTACTCCCTTTACAATAATTTCTGACTGTACCAGGACACATAAGCGCGAGATTTTGATAGATTCGGACTCCTCTCATCGTGCTGATTAATTCGGTATATTGTGTGAACGGGTTACGACGAAATAATTAATTGACCCCCTTAATTAATAAACTCTAAAAATCAAAATATCTCGAAAACTAAGCCCCGGATCGAAAAACTGAGAAAATTTTCCCTGGGCTTAACCCTACGTCCACTTTTTAAATACCTTCATTTTGATATGCATTGTGTTTCAGATCTGCTCGCTCACGCTCTCCCTCTCTCAGATTTTTTTCTATTTCTCCCTCTCTTCCCCGTTTTTTTTTCTTCCTCTCGGTCTGCTCCTCTCGGCGTGCGCGCGAAGTCCTCCGTCGCTCCCGGCCGCGGGGAGGGGCCTTTTTCCCAGTTTCGCGCTGCGCGCGAAACTGGGAAAAGCAAAGGGGCGGCCGACCCGCGACTGCGGACTTTGCGCGCACGCCTCGAGGAGCAGACCGAGAGGAAGAAAAGAGAGCACAAATCCTTTTTATGCCAGCCGTTCGAGAGTTTTTCAGTTGGTTCCAACATTAATATTAAAGATGGGGCCCTAACTTTTTGCCAAAAAATAGCCAAAATATTAGAGCCCAGCATTCACTTCTCAATTGAGTCAGGCCCTAGGTAGCCGTCGCCTCAAACGTTCACCGCAAACGTCTGATAACTAAGCTACACCCAAGATCCATGAATGCGAACCCGAATCCTTCTCCAGCAGATTAAGCAAATGATAACATTTCGGCAGAATGCATCAGATACATAATATGCGATCGCGGACTACAATATATATATATCATTCCTAAAATATAAACCATAGTTCCATGGAATTAAAAAAAATTCTGGTAGCTAATGTCACTATTTTCACTTTTCTGGTAGCTATTTTCACTTGTTTGTTGTATATTTTAGGCACGTTTCTGATGAATTTTCACACAAATCGGTTTCTTGCTGATCGAAAATATCATCGGGGGATTAGGAGTCTTTGGATCAAGATATTGTGTTTCTGACGTCATCAGCTGAACTCGCGCCCTCTTTATCTGGATTGCGAGTTGGCAATCGAATCGAATAGATTATTAGAGTTCGCTAGAATTCTGATTGGCTACTCCCTTTACAATAATTTCTGACTGTACCAGGACACATAAGCGCGAGATTTTGATAGATTCGGACTCCTCTCATCGTGCTGATTAATTCGGTATATTGTGTGAACGGGTTACGACGAAATAATTAATTGACCCCCTTAATTAATAAACTCTAAAAATCAAAATATCTCGAAAACTAAGCCCCGGATCGAAAAACTGAGAAAATTTTCCCTGGGCTTAACCCTACGTCCACTTTTTAAATACCTTCATTTTGATATGCATTGTGTTTCAGATCTGCTCGCTCACGCTCTCCCTCTCTCAGATTTTTTTCTATTTCTCCCTCTCTTCCCCGTTTTTTTTTCTTCCTCTCGGTCTGCTCCTCTCGGCGTGCGCGCGAAGTCCTCCGTCGCTCCCGGCCGCGGGGAGGGGCCTTTTTCCCAGTTTCGCGCTGCGCGCGAAACTGGGAAAAGCAAAGGGGCGGCCGACCGCGACTGCGGACTTTGCGCGCACGCCTCGAGGAGCAGACCGAGAGGAAGAAAAGAGAGCACAAATCCTTTTTATGCCAGCCGTTCGAGAGTTTTTCAGTTGGTTCCAACATTAATATTAAAGATGGGGCCCTAACTTTTTGCCAAAAAATAGCCAAAATATTAGAGCCCAGCATTCACTTCTCAATTGAGTCAGGCCTAGGTAGCCGTCGCCTCAAACGTTCACCGCAAACGTCTGATAACTAAGCTACACCCAAGATCCATGAATGCGAACCCGAATCCTTCTCCAGCAGATTAAGCAAATGATAACATTTCGGCAGAATGCATCAGATACATAATATGCGATCGCGGACTACAATATATATATATCATTCCTAAAATATAAACCATAGTTCCATGGAATTAAAAAAAATTCTGGTAGCTAATGTCACTATTTTCACTTTTCTGGTAGCTATTTTCACTTGTTTGTTGTATATTTTAGCACGTTTCTGATGAATTTTCACACAAATCGGTTTCTTGCTGATCGAAAATATCATCGGGGGATTAGGAGTCTTTGGATCAAGATATTGTGTTTCTGACGTCATCAGCTGAACTCGCGCCCTCTTTATCTGGATTGCGAGTTGGCAATCGAATCGAATAGATTATTAGAGTTCGCTAGAATTCTGATTGGCTACTCCCTTTACAATAATTTCTGACTGTACCAGGACACATAAGCGCGAGATTTTGATAGATTCGGACTCCTCTCATCGTGCTGATTAATTCGGTATATTGTGTGAACGGGTTACGACGAAATAATTAATTGACCCCCTTAATTAATAAACTCTAAAAATCAAAATATCTCGAAAACTAAGCCCCGGATCGAAAAACTGAGAAAATTTTCCCTGGGCTTAACCCTACGTCCACTTTTTAAATACCTTCATTTTGATATGCATTGTGTTTCAGATCTGCTCGCTCACGCTCTCCCTCTCTCAGATTTTTTTCTATTTCTCCCTCTCTTCCCCGTTTTTTTTTCTTCCTCTCGGTCTGCTCCTCTCGGCGTGCGCGCGAAGTCCTCCGTCGCTCCCGGCCGCGGGGAGGGGCCTTTTTCCCAGTTTCGCGCTGCGCGCGAAACTGGGAAAAGCAAAGGGGCGGCCGACCGCGACTGCGGACTTTGCGCGCACGCCTCGAGGAGCAGACCGAGAGGAAGAAAAGAGAGCACAAATCCTTTTTATGCCAGCCGTTCGAGAGTTTTTCAGTTGGTTCCAACATTAATATTAAAGATGGGGCCCTAACTTTTTGCCAAAAAATAGCCAAAATATTAGAGCCCAGCATTCACTTCTCAATTGAGTCAGGCCTAGGTAGCCGTCGCCTCAAACGTTCACCGCAAACGTCTGATAACTAAGCTACACCCAAGATCCATGAATGCGAACCCGAATCCTTCTCCAGCAGATTAAGCAAATGATAACATTTCGGCAGAATGCATCAGATACATAATATGCGATCGCGGACTACAATATATATATATCATTCCTAAAATATAAACCATAGTTCCATGGCAATTAAAAAAAATTCTGGTAGCTAATGTCACTATTTTCACTTTTCTGGTAGCTATTTTCACTTGTTTGTTGTATATTTTAGCACGTTTCTGATGAATTTTCACACAAATCGGTTTCTTGCTGATCGAAAATATCATCGGGGGATTAGGAGTCTTTGGATCAAGATATTGTGTTTCTGACGTCATCAGCTGAACTCGCGCCCTCTTTATCTGGATTGCGAGTTGGCAATCGAATCGAATAGATTATTAGAGTTCGCTAGAATTCTGATTGGCTACTCCCTTTACAATAATTTCTGACTGTACCAGGACACATAAGCGCGAGATTTTGATAGATTCGGACTCCTCTCATCGTGCTGATTAATTCGGTATATTGTGTGAACGGGTTACGACGAAATAATTAATTGACCCCCTTAATTAATAAACTCTAAAAATCAAAATATCTCGAAAACTAAGCCCCGGATCGAAAAACTGAGAAAATTTTCCCTGGGCTTAACCCTACGTCCACTTTTTAAATACCTTCATTTTGATATGCATTGTGTTTCAGATCTGCTCGCTCACGCTCTCCCTCTCTCAGATTTTTTTCTATTTCTCCCTCTCTTCCCCGTTTTTTTTTCTTCCTCTCGGTCTGCTCCTCTCGGCGTGCGCGCGAAGTCCTCCGTCGCTCCCGGCCGCGGGGAGGGGCCTTTTTCCCAGTTTCGCGCTGCGCGCGAAACTGGGAAAAGCAAAGGGGCGGCCGACCGCGACTGCGGACTTTGCGCGCACGCCTCGAGGAGCAGACCGAGAGGAAGAAAAGAGAGCACAAATCCTTTTTATGCCAGCCGTTCGAGAGTTTTTCAGTTGGTTCCAACATTAATATTAAAGATGGGGCCCTAACTTTTTGCCAAAAAATAGCCAAAATATTAGAGCCCAGCATTCACTTCTCAATTGAGTCAGGCCTAGGTAGCCGTCGCCTCAAACGTTCACCGCAAACGTCTGATAACTAAGCTACACCCAAGATCCATGAATGCGAACCCGAATCCTTCTCCAGCAGATTAAGCAAATGATAACATTTCGGCAGAATGCATCAGATACATAATATGCGATCGCGGACTACAATATATATATATCATTCCTAAAATATAAACCATAGTTCCATGGAATTAAAAAAAATTCTGGTAGCTAATGTCACTATTTTCACTTTTCTGGTAGCTATTTTCACTTGTTTGTTGTATATTTTAGCACGTTTCTGATGAATTTTCACACAAATCGGTTTCTTGCTGATCGAAAATATCATCGGGGGATTAGGAGTCTTTGGATCAAGATATTGTGTTTCTGACGTCATCAGCTGAACTCGCGCCCTCTTTATCTGGATTGCGAGTTGGCAATCGAATCGAATAGATTATTAGAGTTCGCTAGAATTCTGATTGGCTACTCCCTTTACAATAATTTCTGACTGTACCAGGACACATAAGCGCGAGATTTTGATAGATTCGGACTCCTCTCATCGTGCTGATTAATTCGGTATATTGTGTGAACGGGTTACGACGAAATAATTAATTGACCCCCTTAATTAATAAACTCTAAAAATCAAAATATCTCGAAAACTAAGCCCCGGATCGAAAAACTGAGAAAATTTTCCCTGGGCTTAACCCTACGTCCACTTTTTAAATGACCTTCATTTTGATATGCATTGTGTTTCAGATCTGCTCGCTCACGCTCTCCCTCTCTCAGATTTTTTTCTATTTCTCCCTCTCTTCCCCGTTTTTTTTTCTTCCTCTCGGTCTGCTCCTCTCGGCGTGCGCGCGAAGTCCTCCGTCGCTCCCGGCCGCGGGGAGGGGCCTTTTCCCAGTTTCGCGCTGCGCGCGAAACTGGGAAAAGCAAAGGGGCGGCCGACCGCGACTGCGGACTTTGCGCGCACGCCTCGAGGAGCAGACCGAGAGGAAGAAAAGAGAGCACAAATCCTTTTTATGCCAGCCGTTCGAGAGTTTTTCAGTTGGTTCCAACATTAATATTAAAGATGGGGCCCTAACTTTTTGCCAAAAAATAGCCAAAAATATTAGAGCCCAGCATTCACTTCTCAATTGAGTCAGGCCTAGGTAAGCCGTCGCCTCAAACGTTCACCGCAAACGTCTGATAACTAAGCTACACCCAAGATCCATGAATGCGAACCCGAATCCTTCTCCAGCAGATTAAGCAAATGATAACATTTCGGCAGAATGCATCAGATACATAATATGCGATCGCGGACTACAATATATATATATCATTCCTAAAATATAAACCATAGTTCCATGGAATTAAAAAAAATTCTGGTAGCTAATGTCACTATTTTCACTTTTCTGGTAGCTATTTTCACTTGTTTGTTGTATATTTTAGCACGTTTCTGATGAATTTTCACACAAATCGGTTTCTTGCTGATCGAAAATATCATCGGGGGATTAGGAGTCTTTGGATCAAGATATTGTGTTTCTGACGTCATCAGCTGAACTCGCGCCCTCTTTATCTGGATTGCGAGTGGCAATCGAATCGAATAGATATTAGAGTTCGCTAGAATTCTGATTGGCTACTCCCTTTACAATAATTTCTGACTGTACCAGGACACATAAGCGCGAGATTTTGATAGATTCGGACTCCTCTCATCGTGCTGATTAATTCGGTATATTGTGTGAACGGGTTACGACGAAATAATTAATTGACCCCCTTAATTAATAAACTCTAAAAATCAAATATCTCGAAAACTAAGCCCCGGATCGAAAAACTGAGAAAATTTTCCCTGGGCTTAACCCTACGTCCACTTTTTAAATACCTTCATTTTGATATGCATTGTGTTTCAGATCTGCTCGCTCACGCTCTCCCTCTCTCAGATTTTTTTCTATTTCTCCCTCTCTTCCCCGTTTTTTTTTTCTTCCTCTCGGTCTGCTCCTCTCGGCGTGCGCGCGAAGTCCTCCGTCGCTCCCGGCCGCGGGGAGGGGCCTTTTTCCCAGTTTCGCGCTGCGCGCGAAACTGGGAAAAGCAAAGGGGCGGCCGACCGCGACTGCGGACTTTGCGCGCACGCCTCGAGGAGCAGACCGAGAGGAAGAAAGAGAGCACAAATCCTTTTTATGCCAGCCGTTCGAGAGTTTTTCAGTTGGTTCCAACATTAATATTAAAGATGGGGCCCTAACTTTTTGCCAAAAAATAGCCAAAATATTAGAGCCCAGCATTCACTTCTCAATTGAGTCAGGCCTAGGTAGCCGTCGCCTCAAACGTTCACCGCAAACGTCTGATAACTAAGCTACACCCAAGATCCATGAATGCGAACCCGAATCCTTCTCCAGCAGATTAAGCAAATGATAACATTTCGGCAGAATGCATCAGATACATAATATGCGATCGCGGACTACAATATATATATATCATTCCTAAAATATAAACCATAGTTCCATGGAATTAAAAAAAATTCTGGTAGCTAATGTCACTATTTTCACTTTTCTGGTAGCTATTTTCACTTGTTTGTTGTATATTTTAGCACGTTTCTGATGAATTTTCACACAAATCGGTTTCTTGCTGATCGAAAATATCATCGGGGATTAGGAGTCTTTGGATCAAGATATTGTGTTTCTG
>CATNUR010000074.1:0-41894 GCA_951213105.1 Amaurobius ferox
CTATTTTTATCTTTGACCACACATGTATATGCTCTTTCGTTCATATGATTTTCTGAGGATTGTGTTTTTGTTGTGTGTATGGATATATGCTTTTTCAAAACGCCGTCTTACGTGGCACACAGCTCGTTATCTTTAAACGTAATTTACTGAAATTTCTGGGTATTCGATTACTAAATGATGATTTTCACACACCCCATATATTACTGAAAGATTTCCTTTTAATAACACGCGAAGTGAAACAATATTCTGCTTTCGACATACGCGGTCAATGATTTCTCAATTGTTCCAGGTGACTCGTTGCCTTCTGTAAATATGTACATAAGTTTTTAGTATATTTGTGTTGCCCATGTTGTACTTCGCTGTCGGCTTTGAACTATGGAAGGAGTTACTAGTTCTCTGCTCGTGGTGGCATTTTGTTTTGCCCCATTATTGTTAATAGGGCTATGTGGCCTTCATGTATTCAGTAGTTTTTTTCCCTTCTCTCTTGCAGTTGCTCGGCACACGTTTGGCCTTATGATTTTTACTCTTGTACTGCAATTAGCTTTGTCAAAATTTATATATATAAAAAAATTAATCCATACCATACTGAAAAAACAGGGATAGATATAGATAGATATATGTATATTTTGATAGAATCTTGCATCTGAGTTCGAAAGGGGGATCAGACCAATGACAGGCCTCATGACAGGACAGCCAATAAGAAGCGCCCTTCGGTGACCGCGTTATATAAAAGGGCTTCAATGTGGACATAAGATCATTATTCTGTTGTCTTTTGAAAGTTCTAGACGTATATTTTTAATGGAGCCTCGAAAGATGAAGCAGACTGCAAGGATGAGTACCGGAACTCGGCCTCTTCCAAAACAGGCAGTGGTGGAAAAAAATCCAAGGTCGCTTCCATGCATTCCCGTAAGGAGTCCAGAGCGAGTCGATCTTGGACCTCGAAAGATGAAGCAGACGGCCAGGATGAGTACCGGAACTCGGCCTCTTCCAAAACAGGCAGTGGTGGAAAAAAATCCAACTACGCTTCCATGCATTCCCGTAAGGAGTCCAGAGCGAGTCGATGTTGGACCTCGAAAGATGAAGCAGACGGCCAGGATGAGTACTGGTACCAGGCCTTTTCCAAAACACAGAGTGGTGAAAAAAACCTCAAGTAGACCCGTCTTGCCTGGAAATATCAGCGCTAGAGATTTCCAAATAAATTTTGTGGCGAAGCCGGGAGATGTTGTCCTCCCTCGACAAATACGAAGTCCCGAGCGTGAGTAAATTTCCGCCACTTTCATCGTAAAAAAAAGGCCCTTTTCAGGGCCACCCAAAATATATTTAGGTGTGCTTTTTCGCTTGCTATTTTTATCTTTGACCACACATGTATATGCTCTTTCGTTCATATGATTTTCTGAGGATTGTGTTTTTGTTGTGTGTATGGATATATGCTTTTTCAAAAACGCCGTCTTACGTGGCACACAGCTCGTTATCTTTAAACGTAATTTACTGAAATTTCTGGGTATTCGATTACTAAATGATGATTTTCACACACCCCATATATTACTGAAAGATTTCCTTTTAATAACACGCGAAGTGAAACAATATTCTGCTTTCGACATACGCGGTCAATGATTTCTCAATTGTTCCAGGTGACTCGTTGCCTTCTGTAAATATGTACATAAGTTTTTAGTATATTTGTGTTGCCCATGTTGTACTTCGCTGTCGGCTTTGAACTATGGAAGGAGTTACTAGTTCTCTGCTCGTGGTGGCATTTTGTTTTGCCCCTTATTGTTAATAGGGCTATGTGGCCTTCATGTATTCAGTAGTTTTTTTCCCTTCTCTCTTGCAGTTGCTCGGCACACGTTTGGCCTTATGATTTTTACTCTTGTACTGCAATTAGCTTTGTCAAAATTTATATATATAAAAAAATTAATCCATACCATACTGAAAAAACAGGGATAGATATAGATAGATATATGTATATTTTGATAGAATCTTGCATCTGAGTTCGAAAGGGGGATCAGACCAATGACAGGCCTCATGACAGGACAGCCAATAAGAAGCGCCCTTCGGTGACCGCGTTATATAAAAGGGCTTCAATGTGGACATAAGATCATTATTCTGTTGTCTTTTGAAAGTTCTAGACGTATATTTTTAATGGAGCCTCGAAAGATGAAGCAGACTGCAAGGATGAGTACCGGAACTCGGCCTCTTCCAAAACAGGCAGTGGTGGAAAAAAATCCAAGGTCGCTTCCATGCATTCCCGTAAGGAGTCCAGAGCGAGTCGATCTTGGACCTCGAAAGATGAAGCAGACGGCCAGGATGAGTACCGGAACTCGGCCTCTTCCAAAACAGGCAGTGGTGGAAAAAAATCCAACTACGCTTCCATGCATTCCCGTAAGGAGTCCAGAGCGAGTCGATGTTGGACCTCGAAAGATGAAGCAGACGGCCAGGATGAGTACTGGTACCAGGCCTTTTCCAAAACACAGAGTGGTGAAAAAAACCTCAAGTAGACCCGTCTTGCCTGGAAATATCAGCGCTAGAGATTTCCAAATAAATTTTGTGGCGAAGCCGGGAGATGTTGTCCTCCCTCGACAAATACGAAGTCCCGAGCGTGAGTAAATTTCCGCCACTTTCATCGTAAAAAAAAGGCCCTTTTCAGGGCCACCCAAAATATATTTAGGTGTGCTTTTTCGCTTGCTATTTTTATCTTTGACCACACATGTATATGCTCTTTCGTTCATATGATTTTCTGAGGATTGTGTTTTTGTTGTGTGTATGGATATATGCTTTTTCAAAAACGCCGTCTTACGTGGCACACAGCTCGTTATCTTTAAACGTAATTTACTGAAATTTCTGGGTATTCGATTACTAAATGATGATTTTCACACACCCCCATATATTACTGAAAGATTTCCTTTTAATAACACGCGAAGTGAAACAATATTCTGCTTTCGACATACGCGGTCAATGATTTCTCAATTGTTCCAGGTGACTCGTTGCCTTCTGTAAATATGTACATAAGTTTTTAGTATATTTGTGTTGCCCCATGTTGTACTTCGCTGTCGGCTTTGAACTATGGAAGGAGTTACTAGTTCTCTGCTCGTGGTGGCATTTTGTTTTGCCCCTTATTGTTAATAGGGCTATGTGGCCTTCATGTATTCAGTAGTTTTTTTCCCTTCTCTCTTGCAGTTGCTCGGCACACGTTTGGCCTTATGATTTTTACTCTTGTACTGCAATTAGCTTTGTCAAAATTTATATATATAAAAAAATTAATCCATACCATACTGAAAAAACAGGGATAGATATAGATAGATATATGTATATTTTGATAGAATCTTGCATCTGAGTTCGAAAGGGGGATCAGACCAATGACAGGCCTCATGACAGGACAGCCAATAAGAAGCGCCCTTCGGTGACCGCGTTATATAAAAGGGCTTCAATGTGGACATAAGATCATTATTCTGTTGTCTTTTGAAAGTTCTAGACGTATATTTTTAATGGAGCCTCGAAAGATGAAGCAGACTGCAAGGATGAGTACCGGAACTCGGCCTCTTCCAAAACAGGCAGGGTGGAAAAAAATCCAAGGTCGCTTCCATGCATTCCCGTAAGGAGTCCAGAGCGAGTCGATCTTGGACCTCGAAAGATGAAGCAGACGGCCAGGATGAGTACCGGAACTCGGCCTCTTCCAAAACAGGCAGTGGTGGAAAAAAATCCAACTACGCTTCCATGCATTCCCGTAAGGAGTCCAGAGCGAGTCGATGTTGGACCTCGAAAGATGAAGCAGACGGCCAGGATGAGTACTGGTACCAGGCCTTTTCCAAAACACAGAGTGGTGAAAAAAACCTCAAGTAGACCCGTCTTGCCTGGAAATATCAGCGCTAGAGATTTCCAAATAAATTTTGTGGCGAAGCCGGGAGATGTTGTCCTCCCTCGACAAATACGAAGTCCCGAGCGTGAGTAAATTTCCGCCACTTTCATCGTAAAAAAAAGGCCCTTTTCAGGGCCACCCAAAATATATTTAGGTGTGCTTTTTCGCTTGCTATTTTTATCTTTGACCACACATGTATATGCTCTTTCGTTCATATGATTTTTCTGAGGATTGTGTTTTTGTTGTGTGTATGGATATATGCTTTTTCAAAAACGCCGTCTTACGTGGCACACAGCTCGTTATCTTTAAACGTAATTTACTGAAATTTCTGGGTATTCGATTACTAAATGATGATTTTCACACACCCCATATATTACTGAAAGATTTCCTTTTAATAACACGCGAAGTGAAACAATATTCTGCTTTCGACATACGCGGTCAATGATTTCTCAATTGTTCCAGGTGACTCGTTGCCTTCTGTAAATATGTACATAAGTTTTTAGTATATTTGTGTTGCCCATGTTGTACTTCGCTGTCGGCTTTGAACTATGGAAGGAGTTACTAGTTCTCTGCTCGTGGTGGCATTTTGTTTTGCCCCTTATTGTTAATAGGGCTATGTGGCCTTCATGTATTCAGTAGTTTTTTTCCCTTCTCTCTTGCAGTTGCTCGGCACACGTTTGGCCTTATGATTTTTACTCTTGTACTGCAATTAGCTTTGTCAAAATTTATATATATAAAAAAATTAATCCATACCATACTGAAAAAACAGGGATAGATATAGATAGATATATGTATATTTTGATAGAATCTTGCATCTGAGTTCGAAAGGGGGATCAGACCAATGACAGGCCTCATGACAGGACAGCCAATAAGAAGCGCCCTTCGGTGACCGCGTTATATAAAAGGGCTTCAATGTGGACATAAGATCATTATTCTGTTGTCTTTTGAAAGTTCTAGACGTATATTTTTAATGGAGCCTCGAAAGATGAAGCAGACTGCAAGGATGAGTACCGGAACTCGGCCTCTTCCAAAACAGGCAGTGGTGGAAAAAAATCCAAGGTCGCTTCCATGCATTCCCGTAAGGAGTCCAGAGCGAGTCGATCTTGGACCTCGAAAGATGAAGCAGACGGCCAGGATGAGTACCGGAACTCGGCCTCTTCCAAAACAGGCAGTGGTGGAAAAAAATCCAACTACGCTTCCATGCATTCCCGTAAGGAGTCCAGAGCGAGTCGATGTTGGACCTCGAAAGATGAAGCAGACGGCCAGGATGAGTACTGGTACCAGGCCTTTTCCAAAACACAGAGTGGTGAAAAAAACCTCAAGTAGACCCGTCTTGCCTGGAAATATCAGCGCTAGAGATTTCCAAATAAATTTTGTGGCGAAGCCGGAGATGTTGTCCTCCCTCGACAAATACGAAGTCCCGAGCGTGAGTAAATTTCCGCCACTTTCATCGTAAAAAAAAGGCCCTTTTCAGGGCCACCCAAAATATATTTAGGTGTGCTTTTTCGCTTGCTATTTTTATCTTTGACCACACATGTATATGCTCTTTCGTTCATATGATTTTCTGAGGATTGTGTTTTTGTTGTGTGTATGGATATATGCTTTTTCAAAAACGCCGTCTTACGTGGCACACAGCTCGTTATCTTTAAACGTAATTTACTGAAATTTCTGGGTATTCGATTACTAAATGATGATTTTCACACACCCCATATATTACTGAAAGATTTCCTTTTAATAACACGCGAAGTGAAACAATATTCTGCTTTCGACATACGCGGTCAATGATTTCTCAATTGTTCCAGGTGACTCGTTGCCTTCTGTAAATATGTACATAAGTTTTTAGTATATTTGTGTTGCCCATGTTGTACTTCGCTGTCGGCTTTGAACTATGGAAGGAGTTACTAGTTCTCTGCTCGTGGTGGCATTTTGTTTTGCCCCTTATTGTTAATAGGGCTATGTGGCCTTCATGTATTCAGTAGTTTTTTTCCCTTCTCTCTTGCAGTTGCTCGGCACACCGTTTGGCCTTATGATTTTTACTCTTGTACTGCAATTAGCTTTGTCAAAATTTATATATATAAAAAAATTAATCCATACCATACTGAAAAAACAGGGATAGATATAGATAGATATATGTATATTTTGATAGAATCTTGCATCTGAGTTCGAAAGGGGGATCAGACCAATGACAGGCCTCATGACAGGGACAGCCAATAAGAAGCGCCCTTCGGTGACCGCGTTATATAAAAGGGCTTCAATGTGGACATAAGATCATTATTCTGTTGTCTTTTGAAAGTTCTAGACGTATATTTTTAATGGAGCCTCGAAAGATGAAGCAGACTGCAAGGATGAGTACCGGAACTCGGCCTCTTCCAAAACAGGCAGTGGTGGAAAAAAATCCAAGGTCGCTTCCATGCATTCCCGTAAGGAGTCCAGAGCGAGTCGATCTTGGACCTCGAAAGATGAAGCAGACGGCCAGGATGAGTACCGGAACTCGGCCTCTTCCAAAACAGGCAGTGGTGGAAAAAAATCCAACTACGCTTCCATGCATTCCCGTAAGGAGTCCAGAGCGAGTCGATGTTGGACCTCGAAAGATGAAGCAGACGGCCAGGATGAGTACTGGTACCAGGCCTTTTCCAAAACACAGAGTGGTGAAAAAAACCTCAAGTAGACCCGTCTTGCCTGGAAATATCAGCGCTAGAGATTTCCAAATAAATTTTGTGGCGAAGCCGGGAGATGTTGTCCTCCCTCGACAAATACGAAGTCCCGAGCGTGAGTAAATTTCCGCCACTTTCATCGTAAAAAAAGGCCCTTTTCAGGGCCACCCAAAATATATTTAGGTGTGCTTTTTCGCTTGCTATTTTTATCTTTGACCACACATGTATATGCTCTTTCGTTCATATGATTTTCTGAGGATTGTGTTTTTGTTGTGTGTATGGATATATGCTTTTTCAAAAACGCCGTCTTACGTGGCACACAGCTCGTTATCTTTAAACGTAATTTACTGAAATTTCTGGGTATTCGATTACTAAATGATGATTTTCACACACCCCATATATTACTGAAAGATTTCCTTTTAATAACACGCGAAGTGAAACAATATTCTGCTTTCGACATACGCGGTCAATGATTTCTCAATTGTTCCAGGTGACTCGTTGCCTTCTGTAAATATGTACATAAGTTTTTAGTATATTTGTGTTGCCCATGTTGTACTTCGCTGTCGGCTTTGAACTATGGAAGGAGTTACTAGTTCTCTGCTCGTGGTGGCATTTTGTTTTGCCCCTTATTGTTAATAGGGCTATGTGGCCTTCATGTATTCAGTAGTTTTTTTCCCTTCTCTCTTGCAGTTGCTCGGCACACGTTTGGCCTTATGATTTTTACTCTTGTACTGCAATTAGCTTTGTCAAAATTTATATATATAAAAAAATTAATCCATACCATACTGAAAAAACAGGGATAGATATAGATAGATATATGTATATTTTGATAGAATCTTGCATCTGAGTTCGAAAGGGGGATCAGACCAATGACAGGCCTCATGACAGGACAGCCAATAAGAAGCGCCCTTCGGTGACCGCGTTATATAAAAGGGCTTCAATGTGGACATAAGATCATTATTCTGTTGTCTTTTGAAAGTTCTAGACGTATATTTTTAATGGAGCCTCGAAAGATGAAGCAGACTGCAAGGATGAGTACCGGAACTCGGCCTCTTCCAAAACAGGCAAGTGGTGGAAAAAAATCCAAGGTCGCTTCCATGCATTCCCGTAAGGAGTCCAGAGCGAGTCGATCTTGGACCTCGAAAGATGAAGCAGACGGCCAGGATGAGTACCGGAACTCGGCCTCTTCCAAAACAGGCAGTGGTGGAAAAAAATCCAACTACGCTTCCATGCATTCCCGTAAGGAGTCCAGAGCGAGTCGATGTTGGACCTCGAAAGATGAAGCAGACGGCCAGGATGAGTACTGGTACCAGGCCTTTTCCAAAACACAGAGTGGTGAAAAAAACCTCAAGTAGACCCGTCTTGCCTGGAAATATCAGCGCTAGAGATTTCCAAATAAATTTTGTGGCGAAGCCGGGAGATGTTGTCCTCCCTCGACAAATACGAAGTCCCGAGCGTGAGTAAATTTCCGCCACTTTCATCGTAAAAAAAAGGCCCTTTTCAGGGCCACCCAAAATATATTTAGGTGTGCTTTTTCGCTTGCTATTTTTATCTTTGACCACACATGTATATGCTCTTTCGTTCATATGATTTTCTGAGGATTGTGTTTTTGTTGTGTGTATGGATATATGCTTTTTCAAAAACGCCGTCTTACGTGGCACACAGCTCGTTATCTTTAAACGTAATTTACTGAAATTTCTGGGTATTCGATTACTAAATGATGATTTTCACACACCCCATATATTACTGAAAGATTTCCTTTTAATAACACGCGAAGTGAAACAATATTCTGCTTTCGACATACGCGGTCAATGATTTCTCAATTGTTCCAGGTGACTCGTTGCCTTCTGTAAATATGTACATAAGTTTTTAGTATATTTGTGTTGCCCATGTTGTACTTCGCTGTCGGCTTTGAACTATGGAAGGAGTTACTAGTTCTCTGCTCGTGGTGGCATTTTGTTTTGCCCCTTATTGTTAATAGGGCTATGTGGCCTTCATGTATTCAGTAGTTTTTTTCCCTTCTCTCTTGCAGTTGCTCGGCACACGTTTGGCCTTATGATTTTTACTCTTGTACTGCAATTAGCTTTGTCAAAATTTATATATATAAAAAAATTAATCCATACCATACTGAAAAAACAGGGATAGATATAGATAGATATATGTATATTTTGATAGAATCTTGCATCTGAGTTCGAAAGGGGGATCAGACCAATGACAGGCCTCATGACAGGACAGCCAATAAGAAGCGCCCTTCGGTGACCGCGTTATATAAAAGGGCTTCAATGTGGACATAAGATCATTATTCTGTTGTCTTTTGAAAGTTCTAGACGTATATTTTTAATGGAGCCTCGAAAGATGAAGCAGACTGCAAGGATGAGTACCGGAACTCGGCCTCTTCCAAAACAGGCAGTGGTGGAAAAAAATCCAAGGTCGCTTCCATGCATTCCCGTAAGGAGTCCAGAGCGAGTCGATCTTGGACCTCGAAAGATGAAGCAGACGGCCAGGATGAGTACCGGAACTCGGCCTCTTCCAAAACAGGCAGTGGTGGAAAAAAATCCAACTACGCTTCCATGCATTCCCGTAAGGAGTCCAGAGCGAGTCGATGTTGGACCTCGAAAGATGAAGCAGACGGCCAGGATGAGTACTGGTACCAGGCCTTTTCCAAAACACAGAGTGGTGAAAAAAACCTCAAGTAGACCCGTCTTGCCTGGAAATATCAGCGCTAGAGATTTCCAAATAAATTTTGTGGCGAAGCCGGGAGATGTTGTCCTCCCTCGACAAATACGAAGTCCCGAGCGTGAGTAAATTTCCGCCACTTTCATCGTAAAAAAAAGGCCCTTTTCAGGGCCACCCAAAATATATTTAGGTGTGCTTTTTCGCTTGCTATTTTTATCTTTGACCACACATGTATATGCTCTTTCGTTCATATGATTTTCTGAGGATTGTGTTTTTGTTGTGTGTATGGATATATGCTTTTTCAAAAACGCCGTCTTACGTGGCACACAGCTCGTTATCTTTAAACGTAATTTACTGAAATTTCTGGGTATTCGATTACTAAATGATGATTTTCACACACCCCCATATATTACTGAAAGATTTCCTTTTAATAACACGCGAAGTGAAACAATATTCTGCTTTCGACATACGCGGTCAATGATTTCTCAATTGTTCCAGGTGACTCGTTGCCTTCTGTAAATATGTACATAAGTTTTTAGTATATTTGTGTTGCCCATGTTGTACTTCGCTGTCGGCTTTGAACTATGGAAGGAGTTACTAGTTCTCTGCTCGTGGTGGCATTTTGTTTTGCCCCTTATTGTTAATAGGGCTATGTGGCCTTCATGTATTCAGTAGTTTTTTTCCCTTCTCTCTTGCAGTTGCTCGGCACACGTTTGGCCTTATGATTTTTACTCTTGTACTGCAATTAGCTTTGTCAAAATTTATATATATAAAAAAATTAATCCATACCATACTGAAAAAACAGGGATAGATATAGATAGATATATGTATATTTTGATAGAATCTTGCATCTGAGTTCGAAAGGGGGATCAGACCAATGACAGGCCTCATGACAGGACAGCCAATAAGAAGCGCCCTTCGGTGACCGCGTTATATAAAAGGGCTTCAATGTGGACATAAGATCATTATTCTGTTGTCTTTTGAAAGTTCTAGACGTATATTTTTAATGGAGCCTCGAAAGATGAAGCAGACTGCAAGGATGAGTACCGGAACTCGGCCTCTTCCAAAACAGGCAGTGGTGGAAAAAAATCCAAGGTCGCTTCCATGCATTCCCGTAAGGAGTCCAGAGCGAGTCGATCTTGGACCTCGAAAGATGAAGCAGACGGCCAGGATGAGTACCGGAACTCGGCCTCTTCCAAAACAGGCAGTGGTGGAAAAAAATCCAACTACGCTTCCATGCATTCCCGTAAGGAGTCCAGAGCGAGTCGATGTTGGACCTCGAAAGATGAAGCAGACGGCCAGGATGAGTACTGGTACCAGGCCTTTTCCAAAACACAGAGTGGTGAAAAAAACCTCAAGTAGACCCGTCTTGCCTGGAAATATCAGCGCTAGAGATTTCCAAATAAATTTTGTGGCGAAGCCGGGAGATGTTGTCCTCCCTCGACAAATACGAAGTCCCGAGCGTGAGTAAATTTCCGCCACTTTCATCGTAAAAAAAAGGCCCTTTTCAGGGCCACCCAAAATATATTTAGGTGTGCTTTTTCGCTTGCTATTTTTATCTTTGACCACACATGTATATGCTCTTTCGTTCATATGATTTTCTGAGGATTGTGTTTTTGTTGTGTGTATGGATATATGCTTTTTCAAAAACGCCGTCTTACGTGGCACACAGCTCGTTATCTTTAAACGTAATTTACTGAAATTTCTGGGTATTCGATTACTAAATGATGATTTTCACACACCCCATATATTACTGAAAGATTTCCTTTTAATAACACGCGAAGTGAAACAATATTCTGCTTTCGACATACGCGGTCAATGATTTCTCAATTGTTCCAGGTGACTCGTTGCCTTCTGTAAATATGTACATAAGTTTTTAGTATATTTGTGTTGCCCATGTTGTACTTCGCTGTCGGCTTTGAACTATGGAAGGAGTTACTAGTTCTCTGCTCGTGGTGGCATTTTGTTTTGCCCCTTATTGTTAATAGGGCTATGTGGCCTTCATGTATTCAGTAGTTTTTTTCCCTTCTCTCTTGCAGTTGCTCGGCACACGTTTGGCCTTATGATTTTTACTCTTGTACTGCAATTAGCTTTGTCAAAATTTATATATATAAAAAAATTAATCCATACCATACTGAAAAAACAGGGATAGATATAGATAGATATATGTATATTTTGATAGAATCTTGCATCTGAGTTCGAAAGGGGGATCAGACCAATGACAGGCCTCATGACAGGACAGCCAATAAGAAGCGCCCTTCGGTGACCGCGTTATATAAAAGGGCTTCAATGTGGACATAAGATCATTATTCTGTTGTCTTTTGAAAGTTCTAGACGTATATTTTTAATGGAGCCTCGAAAGATGAAGCAGACTGCAAGGATGAGTACCGGAACTCGGCCTCTTCCAAAACAGGCAGTGGTGGAAAAAAATCCAAGGTCGCTTCCATGCATTCCCGTAAGGAGTCCAGAGCGAGTCGATCTTGGACCTCGAAAGATGAAGCAGACGGCCAGGATGAGTACCGGAACTCGGCCTCTTCCAAAACAGGCAGTGGTGGAAAAAAATCCAACTACGCTTCCATGCATTCCCGTAAGGAGTCCAGAGCGAGTCGATGTTGGACCTCGAAAGATGAAGCAGACGGCCAGGATGAGTACTGGTACCAGGCCTTTTCCAAAACACAGAGTGGTGAAAAAAACCTCAAGTAGACCCGTCTTGCCTGGAAATATCAGCGCTAGAGATTTCCAAATAAATTTTGTGGCGAAGCCGGGAGATGTTGTCCTCCCTCGACAAATACGAAGTCCCGAGCGTGAGTAAATTTCCGCCACTTTCATCGTAAAAAAAAGGCCCTTTTCAGGGCCACCCAAAATATATTTAGGTGTGCTTTTTCGCTTGCTATTTTTATCTTTGACCACACATGTATATGCTCTTTCGTTCATATGATTTTCTGAGGATTGTGTTTTTGTTGTGTGTATGGATATATGCTTTTTCAAAAACGCCGTCTTACGTGGCACACAGCTCGTTATCTTTAAACGTAATTTACTGAAATTTCTGGGTATTCGATTACTAAATGATGATTTTCACACACCCCATATATTACTGAAAGATTTCCTTTTAATAACACGCGAAGTGAAACAATATTCTGCTTTCGACATACGCGGTCAATGATTTCTCAATTGTTCCAGGTGACTCGTTGCCTTCTGTAAATATGTACATAAGTTTTTAGTATATTTGTGTTGCCCATGTTGTACTTCGCTGTCGGCTTTGAACTATGGAAGGAGTTACTAGTTCTCTGCTCGTGGTGGCATTTTGTTTTGCCCCTTATTGTTAATAGGGCTATGTGGCCTTCATGTATTCAGTAGTTTTTTTCCCTTCTCTCTTGCAGTTGCTCGGCACACGTTTGGCCTTATGATTTTTACTCTTGTACTGCAATTAGCTTTGTCAAAATTTATATATATAAAAAAATTAATCCATACCATACTGAAAAAACAGGGATAGATATAGATAGATATATGTATATTTTGATAGAATCTTGCATCTGAGTTCGAAAGGGGGATCAGACCAATGACAGGCCTCATGACAGGACAGCCAATAAGAAGCGCCCTTCGGTGACCGCGTTATATAAAAGGGCTTCAATGTGGACATAAGATCATTATTCTGTTGTCTTTTGAAAGTTCTAGACGTATATTTTTAATGGAGCCTCGAAAGATGAAGCAGACTGCAAGGATGAGTACCGGAACTCGGCCTCTTCCAAAACAGGCAGTGGTGGAAAAAAATCCAAGGTCGCTTCCATGCATTCCCGTAAGGAGTCCAGAGCGAGTCGATCTTGGACCTCGAAAGATGAAGCAGACGGCCAGGATGAGTACCGGAACTCGGCCTCTTCCAAAACAGGCAGTGGTGGAAAAAAATCCAACTACGCTTCCATGCATTCCCGTAAGGAGTCCAGAGCGAGTCGATGTTGGACCTCGAAAGATGAAGCAGACGGCCAGGATGAGTACTGGTACCAGGCCTTTTCCAAAACACAGAGTGGTGAAAAAAACCTCAAGTAGACCCGTCTTGCCTGGAAATATCAGCGCTAGAGATTTCCAAATAAATTTTGTGGCGAAGCCGGGAGATGTTGTCCTCCCTCGACAAATACGAAGTCCCGAGCGTGAGTAAATTTCCGCCACTTTCATCGTAAAAAAAAGGCCCTTTTCAGGGCCACCCAAAATATATTTAGGTGTGCTTTTTCGCTTGCTATTTTTATCTTTGACCACACATGTATATGCTCTTTCGTTCATATGATTTTCTGAGGATTGTGTTTTTGTTGTGTGTATGGATATATGCTTTTTCAAAAACGCCGTCTTACGTGGCACACAGCTCGTTATCTTTAAACGTAATTTACTGAAATTTCTGGGTATTCGATTACTAAATGATGATTTTCACACACCCCATATATTACTGAAAGATTTCCTTTTAATAACACGCGAAGTGAAACAATATTCTGCTTTCGACATACGCGGTCAATGATTTCTCAATTGTTCCAGGTGACTCGTTGCCTTCTGTAAATATGTACATAAGTTTTTAGTATATTTGTGTTGCCCATGTTGTACTTCGCTGTCGGCTTTGAACTATGGAAGGAGTTACTAGTTCTCTGCTCGTGGTGGCATTTTGTTTTGCCCCTTATTGTTAATAGGGCTATGTGGCCTTCATGTATTCAGTAGTTTTTTTCCCTTCTCTCTTGCAGTTGCTCGGCACACGTTTGGCCTTATGATTTTTACTCTTGTACTGCAATTAGCTTTGTCAAAATTTATATATATAAAAAAATTAATCCATACCATACTGAAAAAACAGGGATAGATATAGATAGATATATGTATATTTTGATAGAATCTTGCATCTGAGTTCGAAAGGGGGATCAGACCAATGACAGGCCTCATGACAGGACAGCCAATAAGAAGCGCCCTTCGGTGACCGCGTTATATAAAAGGGCTTCAATGTGGACATAAGATCATTATTCTGTTGTCTTTTGAAAGTTCTAGACGTATATTTTTAATGGAGCCTCGAAAGATGAAGCAGACTGCAAGGATGAGTACCGGAACTCGGCCTCTTCCAAAACAGGCAGTGGTGGAAAAAAATCCAAGGTCGCTTCCATGCATTCCCGTAAGGAGTCCAGAGCGAGTCGATCTTGGACCTCGAAAGATGAAGCAGACGGCCAGGATGAGTACCGGAACTCGGCCTCTTCCAAAACAGGCAGTGGTGGAAAAAAATCCAACTACGCTTCCATGCATTCCCGTAAGGAGTCCAGAGCGAGTCGATGTTGGACCTCGAAAGATGAAGCAGACGGCCAGGATGAGTACTGGTACCAGGCCTTTTCCAAAACACAGAGTGGTGAAAAAAACCTCAAGTAGACCCGTCTTGCCTGGAAATATCAGCGCTAGAGATTTCCAAATAAATTTTGTGGCGAAGCCGGGAGATGTTGTCCTCCCTCGACAAATACGAAGTCCCGAGCGTGAGTAAATTTCCGCCACTTTCATCGTAAAAAAAAGGCCCTTTTCAGGGCCACCCAAAATATATTTAGGTGTGCTTTTTCGCTTGCTATTTTTATCTTTGACCACACATGTATATGCTCTTTCGTTCATATGATTTTCTGAGGATTGTGTTTTTGTTGTGTGTATGGATATATGCTTTTTCAAAAACGCCGTCTTACGTGGCACACAGCTCGTTATCTTTAAACGTAATTTACTGAAATTTCTGGGTATTCGATTACTAAATGATGATTTTCACACACCCCATATATTACTGAAAGATTTCCTTTTAATAACACGCGAAGTGAAACAATATTCTGCTTTCGACATACGCGGTCAATGATTTCTCAATTGTTCCAGGTGACTCGTTGCCTTCTGTAAATATGTACATAAGTTTTTAGTATATTTGTGTTGCCCATGTTGTACTTCGCTGTCGGCTTTGAACTATGGAAGGAGTTACTAGTTCTCTGCTCGTGGTGGCATTTTGTTTTGCCCCTTATTGTTAATAGGGCTATGTGGCCTTCATGTATTCAGTAGTTTTTTTCCCTTCTCTCTTGCAGTTGCTCGGCACACGTTTGGCCTTATGATTTTTACTCTTGTACTGCAATTAGCTTTGTCAAAATTTATATATATAAAAAAATTAATCCATACCATACTGAAAAAACAGGGATAGATATAGATAGATATATGTATATTTTGATAGAATCTTGCATCTGAGTTCGAAAGGGGGATCAGACCAATGACAGGCCTCATGACAGGACAGCCAATAAGAAGCGCCCTTCGGTGACCGCGTTATATAAAAGGGCTTCAATGTGGACATAAGATCATTATTCTGTTGTCTTTTGAAAGTTCTAGACGTATATTTTTAATGGAGCCTCGAAAGATGAAGCAGACTGCAAGGATGAGTACCGGAACTCGGCCTCTTCCAAAACAGGCAGTGGTGGAAAAAAATCCAAGGTCGCTTCCATGCATTCCCGTAAGGAGTCCAGAGCGAGTCGATCTTGGACCTCGAAAGATGAAGCAGACGGCCAGGATGAGTACCGGAACTCGGCCTCTTCCAAAACAGGCAGTGGTGGAAAAAAATCCAACTACGCTTCCATGCATTCCCGTAAGGAGTCCAGAGCGAGTCGATGTTGGACCTCGAAAGATGAAGCAGACGGCCAGGATGAGTACTGGTACCAGGCCTTTTCCAAAACACAGAGTGGTGAAAAAAACCTCAAGTAGACCCGTCTTGCCTGGAAATATCAGCGCTAGAGATTTCCAAATAAATTTTGTGGCGAAGCCGGGAGATGTTGTCCTCCCTCGACAAATACGAAGTCCCGAGCGTGAGTAAATTTCCGCCACTTTCATCGTAAAAAAAAGGCCCTTTTCAGGGCCACCCAAAATATATTTAGGTGTGCTTTTTCGCTTGCTATTTTTATCTTTGACCACACATGTATATGCTCTTTCGTTCATATGATTTTCTGAGGATTGTGTTTTTGTTGTGTGTATGGATATATGCTTTTTCAAAAACGCCGTCTTACGTGGCACACAGCTCGTTATCTTTAAACGTAATTTACTGAAATTTCTGGGTATTCGATTACTAAATGATGATTTTCACACACCCCATATATTACTGAAAGATTTCCTTTTAATAACACGCGAAGTGAAACAATATTCTGCTTTCGACATACGCGGTCAATGATTTCTCAATTGTTCCAGGTGACTCGTTGCCTTCTGTAAATATGTACATAAGTTTTTAGTATATTTGTGTTGCCCATGTTGTACTTCGCTGTCGGCTTTGAACTATGGAAGGAGTTACTAGTTCTCTGCTCGTGGTGGCATTTTGTTTTGCCCCTTATTGTTAATAGGGCTATGTGGCCTTCATGTATTCAGTAGTTTTTTTCCCTTCTCTCTTGCAGTTGCTCGGCACACGTTTGGCCTTATGATTTTTACTCTTGTACTGCAATTAGCTTTGTCAAAATTTATATATATAAAAAAATTAATCCATACCATACTGAAAAAACAGGGATAGATATAGATAGATATATGTATATTTTGATAGAATCTTGCATCTGAGTTCGAAAGGGGGATCAGACCAATGACAGGCCTCATGACAGGACAGCCAATAAGAAGCGCCCTTCGGTGACCGCGTTATATAAAAGGGCTTCAATGTGGACATAAGATCATTATTCTGTTGTCTTTTGAAAGTTCTAGACGTATATTTTTAATGGAGCCTCGAAAGATGAAGCAGACTGCAAGGATGAGTACCGGAACTCGGCCTCTTCCAAAACAGGCAGTGGTGGAAAAAAATCCAAGGTCGCTTCCATGCATTCCCGTAAGGAGTCCAGAGCGAGTCGATCTTGGACCTCGAAAGATGAAGCAGACGGCCAGGATGAGTACCGGAACTCGGCCTCTTCCAAAACAGGCAGTGGTGGAAAAAAATCCAACTACGCTTCCATGCATTCCCGTAAGGAGTCCAGAGCGAGTCGATGTTGGACCTCGAAAGATGAAGCAGACGGCCAGGATGAGTACTGGTACCAGGCCTTTTCCAAAACACAGAGTGGTGAAAAAAACCTCAAGTAGACCCGTCTTGCCTGGAAATATCAGCGCTAGAGATTTCCAAATAAATTTTGTGGCGAAGCCGGGAGATGTTGTCCTCCCTCGACAAATACGAAGTCCCGAGCGTGAGTAAATTTCCGCCACTTTCATCGTAAAAAAAAGGCCCTTTTCAGGGCCACCCAAAATATATTTAGGTGTGCTTTTTCGCTTGCTATTTTTATCTTTGACCACACATGTATATGCTCTTTCGTTCATATGATTTTCTGAGGATTGTGTTTTTGTTGTGTGTATGGATATATGCTTTTTCAAAAACGCCGTCTTACGTGGCACACAGCTCGTTATCTTTAAACGTAATTTACTGAAATTTCTGGGTATTCGATTACTAAATGATGATTTTCACACACCCCATATATTACTGAAAGATTTCCTTTTAATAACACGCGAAGTGAAACAATATTCTGCTTTCGACATACGCGGTCAATGATTTCTCAATTGTTCCAGGTGACTCGTTGCCTTCTGTAAATATGTACATAAGTTTTTAGTATATTTGTGTTGCCCATGTTGTACTTCGCTGTCGGCTTTGAACTATGGAAGGAGTTACTAGTTCTCTGCTCGTGGTGGCATTTTGTTTTGCCCCTTATTGTTAATAGGGCTATGTGGCCTTCATGTATTCAGTAGTTTTTTTCCCTTCTCTCTTGCAGTTGCTCGGCACACGTTTGGCCTTATGATTTTTACTCTTGTACTGCAATTAGCTTTGTCAAAATTTATATATATAAAAAAATTAATCCATACCATACTGAAAAAACAGGGATAGATATAGATAGATATATGTATATTTTGATAGAATCTTGCATCTGAGTTCGAAAGGGGGATCAGACCAATGACAGGCCTCATGACAGGACAGCCAATAAGAAGCGCCCTTCGGTGACCGCGTTATATAAAAGGGCTTCAATGTGGACATAAGATCATTATTCTGTTGTCTTTTGAAAGTTCTAGACGTATATTTTTAATGGAGCCTCGAAAGATGAAGCAGACTGCAAGGATGAGTACCGGAACTCGGCCTCTTCCAAAACAGGCAGTGGTGGAAAAAAATCCAAGGTCGCTTCCATGCATTCCCGTAAGGAGTCCAGAGCGAGTCGATCTTGGACCTCGAAAGATGAAGCAGACGGCCAGGATGAGTACCGGAACTCGGCCTCTTCCAAAACAGGCAGTGGTGGAAAAAAATCCAACTACGCTTCCATGCATTCCCGTAAGGAGTCCAGAGCGAGTCGATGTTGGACCTCGAAAGATGAAGCAGACGGCCAGGATGAGTACTGGTACCAGGCCTTTTCCAAAACACAGAGTGGTGAAAAAAACCTCAAGTAGACCCGTCTTGCCTGGAAATATCAGCGCTAGAGATTTCCAAATAAATTTTGTGGCGAAGCCGGGAGATGTTGTCCTCCCTCGACAAATACGAAGTCCCGAGCGTGAGTAAATTTCCGCCACTTTCATCGTAAAAAAAAGGCCCTTTTCAGGGCCACCCAAAATATATTTAGGTGTGCTTTTTCGCTTGCTATTTTTATCTTTGACCACACATGTATATGCTCTTTCGTTCATATGATTTTCTGAGGATTGTGTTTTTGTTGTGTGTATGGATATATGCTTTTTCAAAAACGCCGTCTTACGTGGCACACAGCTCGTTATCTTTAAACGTAATTTACTGAAATTTCTGGGTATTCGATTACTAAATGATGATTTTCACACACCCCATATATTACTGAAAGATTTCCTTTTAATAACACGCGAAGTGAAACAATATTCTGCTTTCGACATACGCGGTCAATGATTTCTCAATTGTTCCAGGTGACTCGTTGCCTTCTGTAAATATGTACATAAGTTTTTAGTATATTTGTGTTGCCCATGTTGTACTTCGCTGTCGGCTTTGAACTATGGAAGGAGTTACTAGTTCTCTGCTCGTGGTGGCATTTTGTTTTGCCCCTTATTGTTAATAGGGCTATGTGGCCTTCATGTATTCAGTAGTTTTTTTCCCTTCTCTCTTGCAGTTGCTCGGCACACGTTTGGCCTTATGATTTTTACTCTTGTACTGCAATTAGCTTTGTCAAAATTTATATATATAAAAAAATTAATCCATACCATACTGAAAAAACAGGGATAGATATAGATAGATATATGTATATTTTGATAGAATCTTGCATCTGAGTTCGAAAGGGGGATCAGACCAATGACAGGCCTCATGACAGGACAGCCAATAAGAAGCGCCCTTCGGTGACCGCGTTATATAAAAGGGCTTCAATGTGGACATAAGATCATTATTCTGTTGTCTTTTGAAAGTTCTAGACGTATATTTTTAATGGAGCCTCGAAAGATGAAGCAGACTGCAAGGATGAGTACCGGAACTCGGCCTCTTCCAAAACAGGCAGTGGTGGAAAAAAATCCAAGGTCGCTTCCATGCATTCCCGTAAGGAGTCCAGAGCGAGTCGATCTTGGACCTCGAAAGATGAAGCAGACGGCCAGGATGAGTACCGGAACTCGGCCTCTTCCAAAACAGGCAGTGGTGGAAAAAAATCCAACTACGCTTCCATGCATTCCCGTAAGGAGTCCAGAGCGAGTCGATGTTGGACCTCGAAAGATGAAGCAGACGGCCAGGATGAGTACTGGTACCAGGCCTTTTCCAAAACACAGAGTGGTGAAAAAAACCTCAAGTAGACCCGTCTTGCCTGGAAATATCAGCGCTAGAGATTTCCAAATAAATTTTGTGGCGAAGCCGGGAGATGTTGTCCTCCCTCGACAAATACGAAGTCCCGAGCGTGAGTAAATTTCCGCCACTTTCATCGTAAAAAAAAGGCCCTTTTCAGGGCCACCCAAAATATATTTAGGTGTGCTTTTTCGCTTGCTATTTTTATCTTTGACCACACATGTATATGCTCTTTCGTTCATATGATTTTCTGAGGATTGTGTTTTTGTTGTGTGTATGGATATATGCTTTTTCAAAAACGCCGTCTTACGTGGCACACAGCTCGTTATCTTTAAACGTAATTTACTGAAATTTCTGGGTATTCGATTACTAAATGATGATTTTCACACACCCCATATATTACTGAAAGATTTCCTTTTAATAACACGCGAAGTGAAACAATATTCTGCTTTCGACATACGCGGTCAATGATTTCTCAATTGTTCCAGGTGACTCGTTGCCTTCTGTAAATATGTACATAAGTTTTTAGTATATTTGTGTTGCCCATGTTGTACTTCGCTGTCGGCTTTGAACTATGGAAGGAGTTACTAGTTCTCTGCTCGTGGTGGCATTTTGTTTTGCCCCTTATTGTTAATAGGGCTATGTGGCCTTCATGTATTCAGTAGTTTTTTTCCCTTCTCTCTTGCAGTTGCTCGGCACACGTTTGGCCTTATGATTTTTACTCTTGTACTGCAATTAGCTTTGTCAAAATTTATATATATAAAAAAATTAATCCATACCATACTGAAAAAACAGGGATAGATATAGATAGATATATGTATATTTTGATAGAATCTTGCATCTGAGTTCGAAAGGGGGATCAGACCAATGACAGGCCTCATGACAGGACAGCCAATAAGAAGCGCCCTTCGGTGACCGCGTTATATAAAAGGGCTTCAATGTGGACATAAGATCATTATTCTGTTGTCTTTTGAAAGTTCTAGACGTATATTTTTAATGGAGCCTCGAAAGATGAAGCAGACTGCAAGGATGAGTACCGGAACTCGGCCTCTTCCAAAACAGGCAGTGGTGGAAAAAAATCCAAGGTCGCTTCCATGCATTCCCGTAAGGAGTCCAGAGCGAGTCGATCTTGGACCTCGAAAGATGAAGCAGACGGCCAGGATGAGTACCGGAACTCGGCCTCTTCCAAAACAGGCAGTGGTGGAAAAAAATCCAACTACGCTTCCATGCATTCCCGTAAGGAGTCCAGAGCGAGTCGATGTTGGACCTCGAAAGATGAAGCAGACGGCCAGGATGAGTACTGGTACCAGGCCTTTTCCAAAACACAGAGTGGTGAAAAAAACCTCAAGTAGACCCGTCTTGCCTGGAAATATCAGCGCTAGAGATTTCCAAATAAATTTTGTGGCGAAGCCGGGAGATGTTGTCCTCCCTCGACAAATACGAAGTCCCGAGCGTGAGTAAATTTCCGCCACTTTCATCGTAAAAAAAAGGCCCTTTTCAGGGCCACCCAAAATATATTTAGGTGTGCTTTTTCGCTTGCTATTTTTATCTTTGACCACACATGTATATGCTCTTTCGTTCATATGATTTTCTGAGGATTGTGTTTTTGTTGTGTGTATGGATATATGCTTTTTCAAAAACGCCGTCTTACGTGGCACACAGCTCGTTATCTTTAAACGTAATTTACTGAAATTTCTGGGTATTCGATTACTAAATGATGATTTTCACACACCCCATATATTACTGAAAGATTTCCTTTTAATAACACGCGAAGTGAAACAATATTCTGCTTTCGACATACGCGGTCAATGATTTCTCAATTGTTCCAGGTGACTCGTTGCCTTCTGTAAATATGTACATAAGTTTTTAGTATATTTGTTTTGCCCATGTTGTACTTCGCTGTCGGCTTTGAACTATGGAAGGAGTTACTAGTTCTCTGCTCGTGGTGGCATTTTGTTTTGCCCCTTATTGTTAATAGGGCTATGTGGCCTTCATGTATTCAGTAGTTTTTTTCCCTTCTCTCTTGCAGTTGCTCGGCACACGTTTGGCCTTATGATTTTTACTCTTGTACTGCAATTAGCTTTGTCAAAATTTATATATATAAAAAAATTAATCCATACCATACTGAAAAAACAGGGATAGATATAGATAGATATATGTATATTTTGATAGAATCTTGCATCTGAGTTCGAAAGGGGGATCAGACCAATGACAGGCCTCATGACAGGACAGCCAATAAGAAGCGCCCTTCGGTGACCGCGTTATATAAAAGGGCTTCAATGTGGACATAAGATCATTATTCTGTTGTCTTTTGAAAGTTCTAGACGTATATTTTTAATGGAGCCTCGAAAGATGAAGCAGACTGCAAGGATGAGTACCGGAACTCGGCCTCTTCCAAAACAGGCAGTGGTGGAAAAAAATCCAAGGTCGCTTCCATGCATTCCCGTAAGGAGTCCAGAGCGAGTCGATCTTGGACCTCGAAAGATGAAGCAGACGGCCAGGATGAGTACCGGAACTCGGCCTCTTCCAAAACAGGCAGTGGTGGAAAAAAATCCAACTACGCTTCCATGCATTCCCGTAAGGAGTCCAGAGCGAGTCGATGTTGGACCTCGAAAGATGAAGCAGACGGCCAGGATGAGTACTGGTACCAGGCCTTTTCCAAAACACAGAGTGGTGAAAAAAACCTCAAGTAGACCCGTCTTGCCTGGAAATATCAGCGCTAGAGATTTCCAAATAAATTTTGTGGCGAAGCCGGGAGATGTTGTCCTCCCTCGACAAATACGAAGTCCCGAGCGTGAGTAAATTTCCGCCACTTTCATCGTAAAAAAAAGGCCCTTTTCAGGGCCACCCAAAATATATTTAGGTGTGCTTTTTCGCTTGCTATTTTTATCTTTGACCACACATGTATATGCTCTTTCGTTCATATGATTTTCTGAGGATTGTGTTTTTGTTGTGTGTATGGATATATGCTTTTTCAAAAACGCCGTCTTACGTGGCACACAGCTCGTTATCTTTAAACGTAATTTACTGAAATTTCTGGGTATTCGATTACTAAATGATGATTTTCACACACCCCATATATTACTGAAAGATTTCCTTTTAATAACACGCGAAGTGAAACAATATTCTGCTTTCGACATACGCGGTCAATGATTTCTCAATTGTTCCAGGTGACTCGTTGCCTTCTGTAAATATGTACATAAGTTTTTAGTATATTTGTGTTGCCCATGTTGTACTTCGCTGTCGGCTTTGAACTATGGAAGGAGTTACTAGTTCTCTGCTCGTGGTGGCATTTTGTTTTGCCCCTTATTGTTAATAGGGCTATGTGGCCTTCATGTATTCAGTAGTTTTTTTCCCTTCTCTCTTGCAGTTGCTCGGCACACGTTTGGCCTTATGATTTTTACTCTTGTACTGCAATTAGCTTTGTCAAAATTTATATATATAAAAAAATTAATCCATACCATACTGAAAAAACAGGGATAGATATAGATAGATATATGTATATTTTGATAGAATCTTGCATCTGAGTTCGAAAGGGGGATCAGACCAATGACAGGCCTCATGACAGGACAGCCAATAAGAAGCGCCCTTCGGTGACCGCGTTATATAAAAGGGCTTCAATGTGGACATAAGATCATTATTCTGTTGTCTTTTGAAAGTTCTAGACGTATATTTTTAATGGAGCCTCGAAAGATGAAGCAGACTGCAAGGATGAGTACCGGAACTCGGCCTCTTCCAAAACAGGCAGTGGTGGAAAAAAATCCAAGGTCGCTTCCATGCATTCCCGTAAGGAGTCCAGAGCGAGTCGATCTTGGACCTCGAAAGATGAAGCAGACGGCCAGGATGAGTACCGGAACTCGGCCTCTTCCAAAACAGGCAGTGGTGGAAAAAAATCCAACTACGCTTCCATGCATTCCCGTAAGGAGTCCAGAGCGAGTCGATGTTGGACCTCGAAAGATGAAGCAGACGGCCAGGATGAGTACTGGTACCAGGCCTTTTCCAAAACACAGAGTGGTGAAAAAAACCTCAAGTAGACCCGTCTTGCCTGGAAATATCAGCGCTAGAGATTTCCAAATAAATTTTGTGGCGAAGCCGGGAGATGTTGTCCTCCCTCGACAAATACGAAGTCCCGAGCGTGAGTAAATTTCCGCCACTTTCATCGTAAAAAAAAGGCCCTTTTCAGGGCCACCCAAAATATATTTAGGTGTGCTTTTTCGCTTGCTATTTTTATCTTTGACCACACATGTATATGCTCTTTCGTTCATATGATTTTCTGAGGATTGTGTTTTTGTTGTGTGTATGGATATATGCTTTTTCAAAAACGCCGTCTTACGTGGCACACAGCTCGTTATCTTTAAACGTAATTTACTGAAATTTCTGGGTATTCGATTACTAAATGATGATTTTCACACACCCCATATATTACTGAAAGATTTCCTTTTAATAACACGCGAAGTGAAACAATATTCTGCTTTCGACATACGCGGTCAATGATTTCTCAATTGTTCCAGGTGACTCGTTGCCTTCTGTAAATATGTACATAAGTTTTTAGTATATTTGTGTTGCCCATGTTGTACTTCGCTGTCGGCTTTGAACTATGGAAGGAGTTACTAGTTCTCTGCTCGTGGTGGCATTTTGTTTTGCCCCTTATTGTTAATAGGGCTATGTGGCCTTCATGTATTCAGTAGTTTTTTTCCCTTCTCTCTTGCAGTTGCTCGGCACACGTTTGGCCTTATGATTTTTACTCTTGTACTGCAATTAGCTTTGTCAAAATTTATATATATAAAAAAATTAATCCATACCATACTGAAAAAACAGGGATAGATATAGATAGATATATGTATATTTTGATAGAATCTTGCATCTGAGTTCGAAAGGGGGATCAGACCAATGACAGGCCTCATGACAGGACAGCCAATAAGAAGCGCCCTTCGGTGACCGCGTTATATAAAAGGGCTTCAATGTGGACATAAGATCATTATTCTGTTGTCTTTTGAAAGTTCTAGACGTATATTTTTAATGGAGCCTCGAAAGATGAAGCAGACTGCAAGGATGAGTACCGGAACTCGGCCTCTTCCAAAACAGGCAGTGGTGGAAAAAAATCCAAGGTCGCTTCCATGCATTCCCGTAAGGAGTCCAGAGCGAGTCGATCTTGGACCTCGAAAGATGAAGCAGACGGCCAGGATGAGTACCGGAACTCGGCCTCTTCCAAAACAGGCAGTGGTGGAAAAAAATCCAACTACGCTTCCATGCATTCCCGTAAGGAGTCCAGAGCGAGTCGATGTTGGACCTCGAAAGATGAAGCAGACGGCCAGGATGAGTACTGGTACCAGGCCTTTTCCAAAACACAGAGTGGTGAAAAAAACCTCAAGTAGACCCGTCTTGCCTGGAAATATCAGCGCTAGAGATTTCCAAATAAATTTTGTGGCGAAGCCGGGAGATGTTGTCCTCCCTCGACAAATACGAAGTCCCGAGCGTGAGTAAATTTCCGCCACTTTCATCGTAAAAAAAAGGCCCTTTTCAGGGCCACCCAAAATATATTTAGGTGTGCTTTTTCGCTTGCTATTTTTATCTTTGACCACACATGTATATGCTCTTTCGTTCATATGATTTTCTGAGGATTGTGTTTTTGTTGTGTGTATGGATATATGCTTTTTCAAAAACGCCGTCTTACGTGGCACACAGCTCGTTATCTTTAAACGTAATTTACTGAAATTTCTGGGTATTCGATTACTAAATGATGATTTTCACACACCCCATATATTACTGAAAGATTTCCTTTTAATAACACGCGAAGTGAAACAATATTCTGCTTTCGACATACGCGGTCAATGATTTCTCAATTGTTCCAGGTGACTCGTTGCCTTCTGTAAATATGTACATAAGTTTTTAGTATATTTGTGTTGCCCATGTTGTACTTCGCTGTCGGCTTTGAACTATGGAAGGAGTTACTAGTTCTCTGCTCGTGGTGGCATTTTGTTTTGCCCCTTATTGTTAATAGGGCTATGTGGCCTTCATGTATTCAGTAGTTTTTTTCCCTTCTCTCTTGCAGTTGCTCGGCACACGTTTGGCCTTATGATTTTTACTCTTGTACTGCAATTAGCTTTGTCAAAATTTATATATATAAAAAAATTAATCCATACCATACTGAAAAAACAGGGATAGATATAGATAGATATATGTATATTTTGATAGAATCTTGCATCTGAGTTCGAAAGGGGGATCAGACCAATGACAGGCCTCATGACAGGACAGCCAATAAGAAGCGCCCTTCGGTGACCGCGTTATATAAAAGGGCTTCAATGTGGACATAAGATCATTATTCTGTTGTCTTTTGAAAGTTCTAGACGTATATTTTTAATGGAGCCTCGAAAGATGAAGCAGACTGCAAGGATGAGTACCGGAACTCGGCCTCTTCCAAAACAGGCAGTGGTGGAAAAAAATCCAAGGTCGCTTCCATGCATTCCCGTAAGGAGTCCAGAGCGAGTCGATCTTGGACCTCGAAAGATGAAGCAGACGGCCAGGATGAGTACCGGAACTCGGCCTCTTCCAAAACAGGCAGTGGTGGAAAAAAATCCAACTACGCTTCCATGCATTCCCGTAAGGAGTCCAGAGCGAGTCGATGTTGGACCTCGAAAGATGAAGCAGACGGCCAGGATGAGTACTGGTACCAGGCCTTTTCCAAAACACAGAGTGGTGAAAAAAACCTCAAGTAGACCCGTCTTGCCTGGAAATATCAGCGCTAGAGATTTCCAAATAAATTTTGTGGCGAAGCCGGGAGATGTTGTCCTCCCTCGACAAATACGAAGTCCCGAGCGTGAGTAAATTTCCGCCACTTTCATCGTAAAAAAAGGCCCTTTTCAGGGCCACCCAAAATATATTTAGGTGTGCTTTTTCGCTTGCTATTTTTATCTTTGACCACACATGTATATGCTCTTTCGTTCATATGATTTTCTGAGGATTGTGTTTTTGTTGTGTGTATGGATATATGCTTTTTCAAAAACGCCGTCTTACGTGGCACACAGCTCGTTATCTTTAAACGTAATTTACTGAAATTTCTGGGTATTCGATTACTAAATGATGATTTTCACACACCCCATATATTACTGAAAGATTTCCTTTTAATAACACGCGAAGTGAAACAATATTCTGCTTTCGACATACGCGGTCAATGATTTCTCAATTGTTCCAGGTGACTCGTTGCCTTCTGTAAATATGTACATAAGTTTTTAGTATATTTGTGTTGCCCATGTTGTACTTCGCTGTCGGCTTTGAACTATGGAAGGAGTTACTAGTTCTCTGCTCGTGGTGGCATTTTGTTTTGCCCCTTATTGTTAATAGGGCTATGTGGCCTTCATGTATTCAGTAGTTTTTTTCCCTTCTCTCTTGCAGTTGCTCGGCACACGTTTGGCCTTATGATTTTTACTCTTGTACTGCAATTAGCTTTGTCAAAATTTATATATATAAAAAAATTAATCCATACCATACTGAAAAAACAGGGATAGATATAGATAGATATATGTATATTTTGATAGAATCTTGCATCTGAGTTCGAAAGGGGGATCAGACCAATGACAGGCCTCATGACAGGACAGCCAATAAGAAGCGCCCTTCGGTGACCGCGTTATATAAAAGGGCTTCAATGTGGACATAAGATCATTATTCTGTTGTCTTTTGAAAGTTCTAGACGTATATTTTTAATGGAGCCTCGAAAGATGAAGCAGACTGCAAGGATGAGTACCGGAACTCGGCCTCTTCCAAAACAGGCAGTGGTGGAAAAAAATCCAAGGTCGCTTCCATGCATTCCCGTAAGGAGTCCAGAGCGAGTCGATCTTGGACCTCGAAAGATGAAGCAGACGGCCAGGATGAGTACCGGAACTCGGCCTCTTCCAAAACAGGCAGTGGTGGAAAAAAATCCAACTACGCTTCCATGCATTCCCGTAAGGAGTCCAGAGCGAGTCGATGTTGGACCTCGAAAGATGAAGCAGACGGCCAGGATGAGTACTGGTACCAGGCCTTTTCCAAAACACAGAGTGGTGAAAAAAACCTCAAGTAGACCCGTCTTGCCTGGAAATATCAGCGCTAGAGATTTCCAAATAAATTTTGTGGCGAAGCCGGGAGATGTTGTCCTCCCTCGACAAATACGAAGTCCCGAGCGTGAGTAAATTTCCGCCACTTTCATCGTAAAAAAAAGGCCCTTTTCAGGGCCACCCAAAATATATTTAGGTGTGCTTTTTCGCTTGCTATTTTTATCTTTGACCACACATGTATATGCTCTTTCGTTCATATGATTTTCTGAGGATTGTGTTTTTGTTGTGTGTATGGATATATGCTTTTTCAAAAACGCCGTCTTACGTGGCACACAGCTCGTTATCTTTAAACGTAATTTACTGAAATTTCTGGGTATTCGATTACTAAATGATGATTTTCACACACCCCATATATTACTGAAAGATTTCCTTTTAATAACACGCGAAGTGAAACAATATTCTGCTTTCGACATACGCGGTCAATGATTTCTCAATTGTTCCAGGTGACTCGTTGCCTTCTGTAAATATGTACATAAGTTTTTAGTATATTTGTGTTGCCCATGTTGTACTTCGCTGTCGGCTTTGAACTATGGAAGGAGTTACTAGTTCTCTGCTCGTGGTGGCATTTTGTTTTGCCCCTTATTGTTAATAGGGCTATGTGGCCTTCATGTATTCAGTAGTTTTTTTCCCTTCTCTCTTGCAGTTGCTCGGCACACGTTTGGCCTTATGATTTTTACTCTTGTACTGCAATTAGCTTTGTCAAAATTTATATATATAAAAAAATTAATCCATACCATACTGAAAAAACAGGGATAGATATAGATAGATATATGTATATTTTGATAGAATCTTGCATCTGAGTTCGAAAGGGGGATCAGACCAATGACAGGCCTCATGACAGGACAGCCAATAAGAAGCGCCCTTCGGTGACCGCGTTATATAAAAGGGCTTCAATGTGGACATAAGATCATTATTCTGTTGTCTTTTGAAAGTTCTAGACGTATATTTTTAATGGAGCCTCGAAAGATGAAGCAGACTGCAAGGATGAGTACCGGAACTCGGCCTCTTCCAAAACAGGCAGTGGTGGAAAAAAATCCAAGGTCGCTTCCATGCATTCCCGTAAGGAGTCCAGAGCGAGTCGATCTTGGACCTCGAAAGATGAAGCAGACGGCCAGGATGAGTACCGGAACTCGGCCTCTTCCAAAACAGGCAGTGGTGGAAAAAAATCCAACTACGCTTCCATGCATTCCCGTAAGGAGTCCAGAGCGAGTCGATGTTGGACCTCGAAAGATGAAGCAGACGGCCAGGATGAGTACTGGTACCAGGCCTTTTCCAAAACACAGAGTGGTGAAAAAAACCTCAAGTAGACCCGTCTTGCCTGGAAATATCAGCGCTAGAGATTTCCAAATAAATTTTGTGGCGAAGCCGGGAGATGTTGTCCTCCCTCGACAAATACGAAGTCCCGAGCGTGAGTAAATTTCCGCCACTTTCATCGTAAAAAAAAGGCCCTTTTCAGGGCCACCCAAAATATATTTAGGTGTGCTTTTTCGCTTGCTATTTTTATCTTTGACCACACATGTATATGCTCTTTCGTTCATATGATTTTCTGAGGATTGTGTTTTTGTTGTGTGTATGGATATATGCTTTTTCAAAAACGCCGTCTTACGTGGCACACAGCTCGTTATCTTTAAACGTAATTTACTGAAATTTCTGGGTATTCGATTACTAAATGATGATTTTCACACACCCCATATATTACTGAAAGATTTCCTTTTAATAACACGCGAAGTGAAACAATATTCTGCTTTCGACATACGCGGTCAATGATTTCTCAATTGTTCCAGGTGACTCGTTGCCTTCTGTAAATATGTACATAAGTTTTTAGTATATTTGTGTTGCCCATGTTGTACTTCGCTGTCGGCTTTGAACTATGGAAGGAGTTACTAGTTCTCTGCTCGTGGTGGCATTTTGTTTTGCCCCTTATTGTTAATAGGGCTATGTGGCCTTCATGTATTCAGTAGTTTTTTTCCCTTCTCTCTTGCAGTTGCTCGGCACACGTTTGGCCTTATGATTTTTACTCTTGTACTGCAATTAGCTTTGTCAAAATTTATATATATAAAAAAATTAATCCATACCATACTGAAAAAACAGGGATAGATATAGATAGATATATGTATATTTTGATAGAATCTTGCATCTGAGTTCGAAAGGGGGATCAGACCAATGACAGGCCTCATGACAGGACAGCCAATAAGAAGCGCCCTTCGGTGACCGCGTTATATAAAAGGGCTTCAATGTGGACATAAGATCATTATTCTGTTGTCTTTTGAAAGTTCTAGACGTATATTTTTAATGGAGCCTCGAAAGATGAAGCAGACTGCAAGGATGAGTACCGGAACTCGGCCTCTTCCAAAACAGGCAGTGGTGGAAAAAAATCCAAGGTCGCTTCCATGCATTCCCGTAAGGAGTCCAGAGCGAGTCGATCTTGGACCTCGAAAGATGAAGCAGACGGCCAGGATGAGTACCGGAACTCGGCCTCTTCCAAAACAGGCAGTGGTGGAAAAAAATCCAACTACGCTTCCATGCATTCCCGTAAGGAGTCCAGAGCGAGTCGATGTTGGACCTCGAAAGATGAAGCAGACGGCCAGGATGAGTACTGGTACCAGGCCTTTTCCAAAACACAGAGTGGTGAAAAAAACCTCAAGTAGACCCGTCTTGCCTGGAAATATCAGCGCTAGAGATTTCCAAATAAATTTTGTGGCGAAGCCGGGAGATGTTGTCCTCCCTCGACAAATACGAAGTCCCGAGCGTGAGTAAATTTCCGCCACTTTCATCGTAAAAAAAAGGCCCTTTTCAGGGCCACCCAAAATATATTTAGGTGTGCTTTTTCGCTTGCTATTTTTATCTTTGACCACACATGTATATGCTCTTTCGTTCATATGATTTTCTGAGGATTGTGTTTTTGTTGTGTGTATGGATATATGCTTTTTCAAAAACGCCGTCTTACGTGGCACACAGCTCGTTATCTTTAAACGTAATTTACTGAAATTTCTGGGTATTCGATTACTAAATGATGATTTTCACACACCCCATATATTACTGAAAGATTTCCTTTTAATAACACGCGAAGTGAAACAATATTCTGCTTTCGACATACGCGGTCAATGATTTCTCAATTGTTCCAGGTGACTCGTTGCCTTCTGTAAATATGTACATAAGTTTTTAGTATATTTGTGTTGCCCATGTTGTACTTCGCTGTCGGCTTTGAACTATGGAAGGAGTTACTAGTTCTCTGCTCGTGGTGGCATTTTGTTTTGCCCCTTATTGTTAATAGGGCTATGTGGCCTTCATGTATTCAGTAGTTTTTTTCCCTTCTCTCTTGCAGTTGCTCGGCACACGTTTGGCCTTATGATTTTTACTCTTGTACTGCAATTAGCTTTGTCAAAATTTATATATATAAAAAAATTAATCCATACCATACTGAAAAAACAGGGATAGATATAGATAGATATATGTATATTTTGATAGAATCTTGCATCTGAGTTCGAAAGGGGGATCAGACCAATGACAGGCCTCATGACAGGACAGCCAATAAGAAGCGCCCTTCGGTGACCGCGTTATATAAAAGGGCTTCAATGTGGACATAAGATCATTATTCTGTTGTCTTTTGAAAGTTCTAGACGTATATTTTTAATGGAGCCTCGAAAGATGAAGCAGACTGCAAGGATGAGTACCGGAACTCGGCCTCTTCCAAAACAGGCAGTGGTGGAAAAAAATCCAAGGTCGCTTCCATGCATTCCCGTAAGGAGTCCAGAGCGAGTCGATCTTGGACCTCGAAAGATGAAGCAGACGGCCAGGATGAGTACCGGAACTCGGCCTCTTCCAAAACAGGCAGTGGTGGAAAAAAATCCAACTACGCTTCCATGCATTCCCGTAAGGAGTCCAGAGCGAGTCGATGTTGGACCTCGAAAGATGAAGCAGACGGCCAGGATGAGTACTGGTACCAGGCCTTTTCCAAAACACAGAGTGGTGAAAAAAACCTCAAGTAGACCCGTCTTGCCTGGAAATATCAGCGCTAGAGATTTCCAAATAAATTTTGTGGCGAAGCCGGGAGATGTTGTCCTCCCTCGACAAATACGAAGTCCCGAGCGTGAGTAAATTTCCGCCACTTTCATCGTAAAAAAAAGGCCCTTTTCAGGGCCACCCAAAATATATTTAGGTGTGCTTTTTCGCTTGCTATTTTTATCTTTGACCACACATGTATATGCTCTTTCGTTCATATGATTTTCTGAGGATTGTGTTTTTGTTGTGTGTATGGATATATGCTTTTTCAAAAACGCCGTCTTACGTGGCACACAGCTCGTTATCTTTAAACGTAATTTACTGAAATTTCTGGGTATTCGATTACTAAATGATGATTTTCACACACCCCATATATTACTGAAAGATTTCCTTTTAATAACACGCGAAGTGAAACAATATTCTGCTTTCGACATACGCGGTCAATGATTTCTCAATTGTTCCAGGTGACTCGTTGCCTTCTGTAAATATGTACATAAGTTTTTAGTATATTTGTGTTGCCCATGTTGTACTTCGCTGTCGGCTTTGAACTATGGAAGGAGTTACTAGTTCTCTGCTCGTGGTGGCATTTTGTTTTGCCCCTTATTGTTAATAGGGCTATGTGGCCTTCATGTATTCAGTAGTTTTTTTCCCTTCTCTCTTGCAGTTGCTCGGCACACGTTTGGCCTTATGATTTTTACTCTTGTACTGCAATTAGCTTTGTCAAAATTTATATATATAAAAAAATTAATCCATACCATACTGAAAAAACAGGGATAGATATAGATAGATATATGTATATTTTGATAGAATCTTGCATCTGAGTTCGAAAGGGGGATCAGACCAATGACAGGCCTCATGACAGGACAGCCAATAAGAAGCGCCCTTCGGTGACCGCGTTATATAAAAGGGCTTCAATGTGGACATAAGATCATTATTCTGTTGTCTTTTGAAAGTTCTAGACGTATATTTTTAATGGAGCCTCGAAAGATGAAGCAGACTGCAAGGATGAGTACCGGAACTCGGCCTCTTCCAAAACAGGCAGTGGTGGAAAAAAATCCAAGGTCGCTTCCATGCATTCCCGTAAGGAGTCCAGAGCGAGTCGATCTTGGACCTCGAAAGATGAAGCAGACGGCCAGGATGAGTACCGGAACTCGGCCTCTTCCAAAACAGGCAGTGGTGGAAAAAAATCCAACTACGCTTCCATGCATTCCCGTAAGGAGTCCAGAGCGAGTCGATGTTGGACCTCGAAAGATGAAGCAGACGGCCAGGATGAGTACTGGTACCAGGCCTTTTCCAAAACACAGAGTGGTGAAAAAAACCTCAAGTAGACCCGTCTTGCCTGGAAATATCAGCGCTAGAGATTTCCAAATAAATTTTGTGGCGAAGCCGGGAGATGTTGTCCTCCCTCGACAAATACGAAGTCCCGAGCGTGAGTAAATTTCCGCCACTTTCATCGTAAAAAAAAGGCCCTTTTCAGGGCCACCCAAAATATATTTAGGTGTGCTTTTTCGCTTGCTATTTTTATCTTTGACCACACATGTATATGCTCTTTCGTTCATATGATTTTCTGAGGATTGTGTTTTTGTTGTGTGTATGGATATATGCTTTTTCAAAAACGCCGTCTTACGTGGCACACAGCTCGTTATCTTTAAACGTAATTTACTGAAATTTCTGGGTATTCGATTACTAAATGATGATTTTCACACACCCCATATATTACTGAAAGATTTCCTTTTAATAACACGCGAAGTGAAACAATATTCTGCTTTCGACATACGCGGTCAATGATTTCTCAATTGTTCCAGGTGACTCGTTGCCTTCTGTAAATATGTACATAAGTTTTTAGTATATTTGTGTTGCCCATGTTGTACTTCGCTGTCGGCTTTGAACTATGGAAGGAGTTACTAGTTCTCTGCTCGTGGTGGCATTTTGTTTTGCCCCTTATTGTTAATAGGGCTATGTGGCCTTCATGTATTCAGTAGTTTTTTTCCCTTCTCTCTTGCAGTTGCTCGGCACACGTTTGGCCTTATGATTTTTACTCTTGTACTGCAATTAGCTTTGTCAAAATTTATATATATAAAAAAATTAATCCATACCATACTGAAAAAACAGGGATAGATATAGATAGATATATGTATATTTTGATAGAATCTTGCATCTGAGTTCGAAAGGGGGATCAGACCAATGACAGGCCTCATGACAGGACAGCCAATAAGAAGCGCCCTTCGGTGACCGCGTTATATAAAAGGGCTTCAATGTGGACATAAGATCATTATTCTGTTGTCTTTTGAAAGTTCTAGACGTATATTTTTAATGGAGCCTCGAAAGATGAAGCAGACTGCAAGGATGAGTACCGGAACTCGGCCTCTTCCAAAACAGGCAGTGGTGGAAAAAAATCCAAGGTCGCTTCCATGCATTCCCGTAAGGAGTCCAGAGCGAGTCGATCTTGGACCTCGAAAGATGAAGCAGACGGCCAGGATGAGTACCGGAACTCGGCCTCTTCCAAAACAGGCAGTGGTGGAAAAAAATCCAACTACGCTTCCATGCATTCCCGTAAGGAGTCCAGAGCGAGTCGATGTTGGACCTCGAAAGATGAAGCAGACGGCCAGGATGAGTACTGGTACCAGGCCTTTTCCAAAACACAGAGTGGTGAAAAAAACCTCAAGTAGACCCGTCTTGCCTGGAAATATCAGCGCTAGAGATTTCCAAATAAATTTTGTGGCGAAGCCGGGAGATGTTGTCCTCCCTCGACAAATACGAAGTCCCGAGCGTGAGTAAATTTCCGCCACTTTCATCGTAAAAAAAAGGCCCTTTTCAGGGCCACCCAAAATATATTTAGGTGTGCTTTTTCGCTTGCTATTTTTATCTTTGACCACACATGTATATGCTCTTTCGTTCATATGATTTTCTGAGGATTGTGTTTTTGTTGTGTGTATGGATATATGCTTTTTCAAAAACGCCGTCTTACGTGGCACACAGCTCGTTATCTTTAAACGTAATTTACTGAAATTTCTGGGTATTCGATTACTAAATGATGATTTTCACACACCCCATATATTACTGAAAGATTTCCTTTTAATAACACGCGAAGTGAAACAATATTCTGCTTTCGACATACGCGGTCAATGATTTCTCAATTGTTCCAGGTGACTCGTTGCCTTCTGTAAATATGTACATAAGTTTTTAGTATATTTGTGTTGCCCATGTTGTACTTCGCTGTCGGCTTTGAACTATGGAAGGAGTTACTAGTTCTCTGCTCGTGGTGGCATTTTGTTTTGCCCCTTATTGTTAATAGGGCTATGTGGCCTTCATGTATTCAGTAGTTTTTTTCCCTTCTCTCTTGCAGTTGCTCGGCACACGTTTGGCCTTATGATTTTTACTCTTGTACTGCAATTAGCTTTGTCAAAATTTATATATATAAAAAAATTAATCCATACCATACTGAAAAAACAGGGATAGATATAGATAGATATATGTATATTTTGATAGAATCTTGCATCTGAGTTCGAAAGGGGGATCAGACCAATGACAGGCCTCATGACAGGACAGCCAATAAGAAGCGCCCTTCGGTGACCGCGTTATATAAAAGGGCTTCAATGTGGACATAAGATCATTATTCTGTTGTCTTTTGAAAGTTCTAGACGTATATTTTTAATGGAGCCTCGAAAGATGAAGCAGACTGCAAGGATGAGTACCGGAACTCGGCCTCTTCCAAAACAGGCAGTGGTGGAAAAAAATCCAAGGTCGCTTCCATGCATTCCCGTAAGGAGTCCAGAGCGAGTCGATCTTGGACCTCGAAAGATGAAGCAGACGGCCAGGATGAGTACCGGAACTCGGCCTCTTCCAAAACAGGCAGTGGTGGAAAAAAATCCAACTACGCTTCCATGCATTCCCGTAAGGAGTCCAGAGCGAGTCGATGTTGGACCTCGAAAGATGAAGCAGACGGCCAGGATGAGTACTGGTACCAGGCCTTTTCCAAAACACAGAGTGGTGAAAAAAACCTCAAGTAGACCCGTCTTGCCTGGAAATATCAGCGCTAGAGATTTCCAAATAAATTTTGTGGCGAAGCCGGGAGATGTTGTCCTCCCTCGACAAATACGAAGTCCCGAGCGTGAGTAAATTTCCGCCACTTTCATCGTAAAAAAAAGGCCCTTTTCAGGGCCACCCAAAATATATTTAGGTGTGCTTTTTCGCTTGCTATTTTTATCTTTGACCACACATGTATATGCTCTTTCGTTCATATGATTTTCTGAGGATTGTGTTTTTGTTGTGTGTATGGATATATGCTTTTTCAAAAACGCCGTCTTACGTGGCACACAGCTCGTTATCTTTAAACGTAATTTACTGAAATTTCTGGGTATTCGATTACTAAATGATGATTTTCACACACCCCATATATTACTGAAAGATTTCCTTTTAATAACACGCGAAGTGAAACAATATTCTGCTTTCGACATACGCGGTCAATGATTTCTCAATTGTTCCAGGTGACTCGTTGCCTTCTGTAAATATGTACATAAGTTTTTAGTATATTTGTGTTGCCCATGTTGTACTTCGCTGTCGGCTTTGAACTATGGAAGGAGTTACTAGTTCTCTGCTCGTGGTGGCATTTTGTTTTGCCCCTTATTGTTAATAGGGCTATGTGGCCTTCATGTATTCAGTAGTTTTTTTCCCTTCTCTCTTGCAGTTGCTCGGCACACGTTTGGCCTTATGATTTTTACTCTTGTACTGCAATTAGCTTTGTCAAAATTTATATATATAAAAAAATTAATCCATACCATACTGAAAAAACAGGGATAGATATAGATAGATATATGTATATTTTGATAGAATCTTGCATCTGAGTTCGAAAGGGGGATCAGACCAATGACAGGCCTCATGACAGGACAGCCAATAAGAAGCGCCCTTCGGTGACCGCGTTATATAAAAGGGCTTCAATGTGGACATAAGATCATTATTCTGTTGTCTTTTGAAAGTTCTAGACGTATATTTTTAATGGAGCCTCGAAAGATGAAGCAGACTGCAAGGATGAGTACCGGAACTCGGCCTCTTCCAAAACAGGCAGTGGTGGAAAAAAATCCAAGGTCGCTTCCATGCATTCCCGTAAGGAGTCCAGAGCGAGTCGATCTTGGACCTCGAAAGATGAAGCAGACGGCCAGGATGAGTACCGGAACTCGGCCTCTTCCAAAACAGGCAGTGGTGGAAAAAAATCCAACTACGCTTCCATGCATTCCCGTAAGGAGTCCAGAGCGAGTCGATGTTGGACCTCGAAAGATGAAGCAGACGGCCAGGATGAGTACTGGTACCAGGCCTTTTCCAAAACACAGAGTGGTGAAAAAAACCTCAAGTAGACCCGTCTTGCCTGGAAATATCAGCGCTAGAGATTTCCAAATAAATTTTGTGGCGAAGCCGGGAGATGTTGTCCTCCCTCGACAAATACGAAGTCCCGAGCGTGAGTAAATTTCCGCCACTTTCATCGTAAAAAAAAGGCCCTTTTCAGGGCCACCCAAAATATATTTAGGTGTGCTTTTTCGCTTGCTATTTTTATCTTTGACCACACATGTATATGCTCTTTCGTTCATATGATTTTCTGAGGATTGTGTTTTTGTTGTGTGTATGGATATATGCTTTTTCAAAAACGCCGTCTTACGTGGCACACAGCTCGTTATCTTTAAACGTAATTTACTGAAATTTCTGGGTATTCGATTACTAAATGATGATTTTCACACACCCCATATATTACTGAAAGATTTCCTTTTAATAACACGCGAAGTGAAACAATATTCTGCTTTCGACATACGCGGTCAATGATTTCTCAATTGTTCCAGGTGACTCGTTGCCTTCTGTAAATATGTACATAAGTTTTTAGTATATTTGTGTTGCCCATGTTGTACTTCGCTGTCGGCTTTGAACTATGGAAGGAGTTACTAGTTCTCTGCTCGTGGTGGCATTTTGTTTTGCCCCTTATTGTTAATAGGGCTATGTGGCCTTCATGTATTCAGTAGTTTTTTTCCCTTCTCTCTTGCAGTTGCTCGGCACACGTTTGGCCTTATGATTTTTACTCTTGTACTGCAATTAGCTTTGTCAAAATTTATATATATAAAAAAATTAATCCATACCATACTGAAAAAACAGGGATAGATATAGATAGATATATGTATATTTTGATAGAATCTTGCATCTGAGTTCGAAAGGGGGATCAGACCAATGACAGGCCTCATGACAGGACAGCCAATAAGAAGCGCCCTTCGGTGACCGCGTTATATAAAAGGGCTTCAATGTGGACATAAGATCATTATTCTGTTGTCTTTTGAAAGTTCTAGACGTATATTTTTAATGGAGCCTCGAAAGATGAAGCAGACTGCAAGGATGAGTACCGGAACTCGGCCTCTTCCAAAACAGGCAGTGGTGGAAAAAAATCCAAGGTCGCTTCCATGCATTCCCGTAAGGAGTCCAGAGCGAGTCGATCTTGGACCTCGAAAGATGAAGCAGACGGCCAGGATGAGTACCGGAACTCGGCCTCTTCCAAAACAGGCAGTGGTGGAAAAAAATCCAACTACGCTTCCATGCATTCCCGTAAGGAGTCCAGAGCGAGTCGATGTTGGACCTCGAAAGATGAAGCAGACGGCCAGGATGAGTACTGGTACCAGGCCTTTTCCAAAACACAGAGTGGTGAAAAAAACCTCAAGTAGACCCGTCTTGCCTGGAAATATCAGCGCTAGAGATTTCCAAATAAATTTTGTGGCGAAGCCGGGAGATGTTGTCCTCCCTCGACAAATACGAAGTCCCGAGCGTGAGTAAATTTCCGCCACTTTCATCGTAAAAAAAAGGCCCTTTTCAGGGCCACCCAAAATATATTTAGGTGTGCTTTTTCGCTTGCTATTTTTATCTTTGACCACACATGTATATGCTCTTTCGTTCATATGATTTTCTGAGGATTGTGTTTTTGTTGTGTGTATGGATATATGCTTTTTCAAAAACGCCGTCTTACGTGGCACACAGCTCGTTATCTTTAAACGTAATTTACTGAAATTTCTGGGTATTCGATTACTAAATGATGATTTTCACACACCCCATATATTACTGAAAGATTTCCTTTTAATAACACGCGAAGTGAAACAATATTCTGCTTTCGACATACGCGGTCAATGATTTCTCAATTGTTCCAGGTGACTCGTTGCCTTCTGTAAATATGTACATAAGTTTTTAGTATATTTGTGTTGCCCATGTTGTACTTCGCTGTCGGCTTTGAACTATGGAAGGAGTTACTAGTTCTCTGCTCGTGGTGGCATTTTGTTTTGCCCCTTATTGTTAATAGGGCTATGTGGCCTTCATGTATTCAGTAGTTTTTTTCCCTTCTCTCTTGCAGTTGCTCGGCACACGTTTGGCCTTATGATTTTTACTCTTGTACTGCAATTAGCTTTGTCAAAATTTATATATATAAAAAAATTAATCCCTACCATACTGAAAAAACAGGGATAGATATAGATAGATATATGTATATTTTGATAGAATCTTGCATCTGAGTTCGAAAGGGGGATCAGACCAATGACAGGCCTCATGACAGGACAGCCAATAAGAAGCGCCCTTCGGTGACCGCGTTATATAAAAGGGCTTCAATGTGGACATAAGATCATTATTCTGTTGTCTTTTGAAAGTTCTAGACGTATATTTTTAATGGAGCCTCGAAAGATGAAGCAGACTGCAAGGATGAGTACCGGAACTCGGCCTCTTCCAAAACAGGCAGTGGTGGAAAAAAATCCAAGGTCGCTTCCATGCATTCCCGTAAGGAGTCCAGAGCGAGTCGATCTTGGACCTCGAAAGATGAAGCAGACGGCCAGGATGAGTACCGGAACTCGGCCTCTTCCAAAACAGGCAGTGGTGGAAAAAAATCCAACTACGCTTCCATGCATTCCCGTAAGGAGTCCAGAGCGAGTCGATGTTGGACCTCGAAAGATGAAGCAGACGGCCAGGATGAGTACTGGTACCAGGCCTTTTCCAAAACACAGAGTGGTGAAAAAAACCTCAAGTAGACCCGTCTTGCCTGGAAATATCAGCGCTAGAGATTTCCAAATAAATTTTGTGGCGAAGCCGGGAGATGTTGTCCTCCCTCGACAAATACGAAGTCCCGAGCGTGAGTAAATTTCCGCCACTTTCATCGTAAAAAAAAGGCCCTTTTCAGGGCCACCCAAAATATATTTAGGTGTGCTTTTTCGCTTGCTATTTTTATCTTTGACCACACATGTATATGCTCTTTCGTTCATATGATTTTCTGAGGATTGTGTTTTTGTTGTGTGTATGGATATATGCTTTTTCAAAAACGCCGTCTTACGTGGCACACAGCTCGTTATCTTTAAACGTAATTTACTGAAATTTCTGGGTATTCGATTACTAAATGATGATTTTCACACACCCCATATATTACTGAAAGATTTCCTTTTAATAACACGCGAAGTGAAACAATATTCTGCTTTCGACATACGCGGTCAATGATTTCTCAATTGTTCCAGGTGACTCGTTGCCTTCTGTAAATATGTACATAAGTTTTTAGTATATTTGTGTTGCCCATGTTGTACTTCGCTGTCGGCTTTGAACTATGGAAGGAGTTACTAGTTCTCTGCTCGTGGTGGCATTTTGTTTTGCCCCTTATTGTTAATAGGGCTATGTGGCCTTCATGTATTCAGTAGTTTTTTTCCCTTCTCTCTTGCAGTTGCTCGGCACACGTTTGGCCTTATGATTTTTACTCTTGTACTGCAATTAGCTTTGTCAAAATTTATATATATAAAAAAATTAATCCATACCATACTGAAAAAACAGGGATAGATATAGATAGATATATGTATATTTTGATAGAATCTTGCATCTGAGTTCGAAAGGGGGATCAGACCAATGACAGGCCTCATGACAGGACAGCCAATAAGAAGCGCCCTTCGGTGACCGCGTTATATAAAAGGGCTTCAATGTGGACATAAGATCATTATTCTGTTGTCTTTTGAAAGTTCTAGACGTATATTTTTAATGGAGCCTCGAAAGATGAAGCAGACTGCAAGGATGAGTACCGGAACTCGGCCTCTTCCAAAACAGGCAGTGGTGGAAAAAAATCCAAGGTCGCTTCCATGCATTCCCGTAAGGAGTCCAGAGCGAGTCGATCTTGGACCTCGAAAGATGAAGCAGACGGCCAGGATGAGTACCGGAACTCGGCCTCTTCCAAAACAGGCAGTGGTGGAAAAAAATCCAACTACGCTTCCATGCATTCCCGTAAGGAGTCCAGAGCGAGTCGATGTTGGACCTCGAAAGATGAAGCAGACGGCCAGGATGAGTACTGGTACCAGGCCTTTTCCAAAACACAGAGTGGTGAAAAAAACCTCAAGTAGACCCGTCTTGCCTGGAAATATCAGCGCTAGAGATTTCCAAATAAATTTTGTGGCGAAGCCGGGAGATGTTGTCCTCCCTCGACAAATACGAAGTCCCGAGCGTGAGTAAATTTCCGCCACTTTCATCGTAAAAAAAAGGCCCTTTTCAGGGCCACCCAAAATATATTTAGGTGTGCTTTTTCGCTTGCTATTTTTATCTTTGACCACACATGTATATGCTCTTTCGTTCATATGATTTTCTGAGGATTGTGTTTTTGTTGTGTGTATGGATATATGCTTTTTCAAAAACGCCGTCTTACGTGGCACACAGCTCGTTATCTTTAAACGTAATTTACTGAAATTTCTGGGTATTCGATTACTAAATGATGATTTTCACACACCCCATATATTACTGAAAGATTTCCTTTTAATAACACGCGAAGTGAAACAATATTCTGCTTTCGACATACGCGGTCAATGATTTCTCAATTGTTCCAGGTGACTCGTTGCCTTCTGTAAATATGTACA